>BQNB010002499.1:40056-79313 GCA_026074375.1 Tanacetum coccineum
TATAATAGTAAACTATTTTGATCATTTTTTAACAAAAATCTATCTATAAAAGATAAGTTATTAGATCCTTTAGCCCTGAGATAGACAACAACTTAATGAAAATATACTCAAGACCTTTCAAGAAATCTTTATTCTCAAGTAAAAATCTATTATTTTCCCTGATTAATAATGAAATTTGTTAAAGAGAAAGAGAAACTTTTGTTTAGATATTTGAGTTACCCATGATCAAGAATCATATGCACATGAAAATACCAACTTCAGCAGCCCATCACGACACAATTGTACACAAAGTTGCTCGACTGCTTCCACCCAAGCATTATCTAACAAGGCGACCCGTCTCATAGGAACCATGAATTCATTACAATGAACCCAGCCCCACTAGTTCTCGGCCCACCAATAATGATTGTACGATCACCACAACCCCTAAATGCTAAACCCCAACCATTCATTGAATCTGCTCGTTCAGACAATCTTCCAACCGTCTCCCATTCTTTCCTTTGCTTATCATACTTACGCACTTCTAGTTATTATCAATAGAATCTCCCATTAGTACTCTAGATTCTCCACCTAAATGATTTTGTCCATCAGGTGATAAAATTATGAGCCGTAGAATAACAGCTTAAAAATGGTGAAATCCAACAATCTCAAGAAACCAACAGAACTCTTCCACGACATTGACAAGCTCATATTCAACTAGTGACAAATTGTTGTATTCTTTGATGATGAAAGTGGCAGGTGGTATGCAGTTTTATATACCTAAAATATATATAAAATATAATACTTCAAAGAGCAATTAAGAAAATTCCCTAAGGAAAATTCACTCTCAAAAATATATATAATATAATATAAAATACGTATATTTAACCGGGCAAATATGATCACCCGGGTCGTTTCCCCAACGACTAGTGAAATTGAATCCTCGTTTAAGTCCGGATTATGATTTGAATAAGAAAATAGATGATTTGATAAGCTATGATTACTAAATAAAAAGCAATAATTAAAAATTGAACAATTAAAGGCAATTAAACATTTAAAACGATTAACGGGAAACAAATATAACGCGACAAACAAGCAAGTAAACTAATTTTAACCCCTAAAAATGTAAACTAAAATTCTAAACCTAAGCTAAGACAAAAGAAATTTTTAGGTAAAAGAAAAACATTTTTTTTATTATTTTTTGAATTTAATATGAATTAAAAACTAATTTAATCTAATTAAATCTATAAAAATAGCAAATTAAGTACTAAAAATTTGGAAAAATGATTTTTAAGCTTAGAAAAGTCTAAAATATTATAAAAGCAAAGAAAACTATTTTTAACTATTTTTATTATTAAAATTTCTATTTTTTATTGATTTTATAAGATTTCGACTTTCGAAAATTGATTAAAAATAAAATAAAAGCTGGAAAATCTATAAAATTCAGGGAAAATCCTAAACACTAGCAGGAACACAAGTAAAATAAGAAAAACCAAATTGCTAAACGAATAAGTCCTAAAATGAGCTTATTAGGCTACGGCTTATTTATAAAAAGGAGAATGTAAACGTATACTAGTATTAAATGTGGGGAAGAAATACTGGATGGGCTATTGAAGCAAATGGTTAACACGTTGGGCTTATAACTGAGAGGTCGTGGGTTCGAGTGTGGGCAAACCCTTTTTATAGTTTTTATTTTTTTTTACTTTTAAGAAAAACTAAATATTAGAAATTAAAAAGGACACAAATCTAAACAACTTTAATAAGGGGAGCATAAGCTGAAACTTAATAATAAGCTCTAAAACAGCTTATCAAAGCTGCTGTCACAGTAAGTAGGGGTTTGGCTATGGTTTACTTTACTTTTTATAAAAAACTAAAAATTGGAACTTATTAAAAACGTGATTCTAAACAACTTTAAAACTAAGCTTTTTGACTGAAAATGAAAGATAAGCTCTTAAACAGCTTATGAATAAGCTGTTCACAGTGAGTTTGCTTTTGGGCTTATTTTCACTAAAAGGCTTATAACAAGCTTATTCTAGACTCAAATCCAAAAAGAAAAAGTGTTCTAAGAAGCTTATAATGAGCTTAATCTAATAATGCAAAGAAATCTAAGCTAGAATCAACTTAAAGCAACTTAAAATGTTAATGAAAATGCTAAACTCAGCAAAAACACTAAAAAGTGCAAAATCCAATTAAGCTAAAATCTTTTAAAAGCTAAACCAGGCTCTAAAACTTTGAGAACTTATTAATCCACTTAATATCTCTCTATTTAAGCTGTAAAATCTAGACTTATAAGCTAGATTATCAGATTAAGATCCTAAATTCCTAAGTACTGTTTTTGGCTTTTGAGGTTTCTTAGTGACTTTTGACAGCAACATTAAACTATGTAAATAAGCTAGTAAATGCAATTCAAGGACTTATCTATATTAAGCTATATCTAGACTTAACCCTACTTGAATCTAAGCTACTAAATCCTACTTTTACTTAACTAAGAAATAAGCCAAAGGTGACAGTACTAACTGTGACAGCAGTACTAACCTTTTGGTTAGTACTGGTGCACTTTACACAAGTGCAAACTAAAAGAGTGCAGGTTTCCTAAGGGGAACCTTGCACTTAAACACACTCCAATAGAGTGTATGAACAAGTTGCAAGCAAGATCTAAGCCTTTAAGGGCTTAGATCAAAATTTTCACAAGTGAAATTCTAAGAAAATGTACCCTGGTGCAGGAACACTTGATATAAGCTCAAACTTTCTAAATTTTCAAACCTAATTTATAAAAACTCATTACCTAATGCTTATTACTAAATTCAAAGCTGACTAAAAAGGTTTTGCACAAAATTATTGATTTTAAATAGTCAAACCAGCTTTTGCCAAACACCCATTTACCACTTGATAGATTTTAGAAAAGCTTATGAAATACTAATCTAATGCACCAAACTTAATAACTAGATATCAAATAGCTTAAATCTAACTTAACAAGCATGATTAATCAACTAGATAAGCAATTATCCAAGATCTACTACTAATGCTAAATATTTTTTGGTATTTTTAGAGGTTTTAAGACAAATTAATGAAAAACTATGATTTAAACTAAGTAAGTTAAAAACAGATAAACAACTATGATCACTAAGATAGATAAAACAAAAATAAGCACTAATAAGTAAAGAAAATAAGCAAATAAGCAGATACTAATAAGCAATTAACTACTAAATAAGCTAGAATCTAAAAACATAAGATATTAAAAGAAAACTTACTTGACCTCTAGCTAAACAAGAGGTTCCCAAATAGGGCAGCTTCAAGCTCCCTAGCTTATTAGATAAGCTAGGGTAAAGTCCTTGGGGATCCTTCCATTTTAGATCCCCCTTCCATAAGCTTTCCAATCCAAAGATAATATATAAATATTAAACTGATTTTATAGGTTTAGAGTATGATTAAGAGTAATTAAGCTCAAATCAAAAGCTTATAGACTCTTGAGAGCTCATTATGAGTTTATTAGCTTAGTGAGACAGTTAGGCTTATTTAGAGAGCTTAAAGGTTGAAAGTAAGAAGAGCTTATGACAAATAAAAACTGAGTTTCATTAATTAAAAACTGAATTACATTACTTAAAAGAGATTACAATTTGATCAAAATGATAATAAGCTTCTAAAACTAAGCTAAGAAAAACTAGAAAAGAAGGATCCCTTTGCGTGTGAAGAGTTGAGGGCTATTTATAGCTCAACAAAGAACCTTCTAGCCTCTTGCCTTCATCAATCATCCACCATCAAATCAATCAATCATTGAGTCTTGGTTTTTGGCCGTTGGATCACTAAGTGACCTCACACGGATTGCCAGCGTGGCAATCCGTTTGAGGCACACTTGTGCTTCTTTACTGAATGATTTAGTACAAAAACCCACATATACTTGTGCTTCTTCCATTGATGACGTGTCTTCTCTTGAGTGTGAGCTTAAGTGAGAAATGATATGACTGATTTGACCCTTCCTTATTGATGTAGACCTCTTGAATTGACTTAAGCACCCTCTAATTTTGATTTTCCCCTTGGTTTTAACTGCTTGGTGAAACGGGGGAGATGGGTGAATAGTAAAAAGGTTTGGCGCCCAAATTTTGACAGTTAAAATCGGTTATAGTTTGAGGATTTTGCAATTCTAGCCCTTGTGTTCTCTTTTCCATTTTCTTAGTTATAAATAACTTTAGAGAATTGCAAGATTGGCCCTTGTGGTTTCATAAAAGGGAAGTGGGCTAAATACTTGGGCTTATGAATCCGGGTATGGGTTTTTATTGGGCCTTGGGGTGGGGGGGGGGGGGGGGGGGGGGGGGGGGGGGGGGGGGGGGGGGGGGGGGGGGAAATTACATTTTAGGTTTTTAAGGCCCATTAAGAGGAGAGGGGCTATTCTTGGACTTTTGTGAGAGTTGAGGGACCAAAGTGAAACATTTTGAGGATTTGTCCTTTTGTGTTGACTTTGTTTGACCATCTTTGACTGACTTTGACTTTTCTTGGCTGATTTTGACTGAGGCTTGGCTTTTCTGGCTTCGGCTTTGTACTCTTCTGGTTCTCGTGTCCGTGTTTGCTCGTTTTTGACTGTTTTCTTGTGATTTTTGATATATCCGTACCTGCACACACAAAACACAAATACAAGCATATTTTTGCCATTTTTGGTCTGTTTTGGGTTTAATTGGGTTATTTTAAGTTCAAATGGATATGTGTATTCTACACTTATCAAAATTCCCCAAACTAAACGGTTGTGTGTCCTCACGCAATATCACATGCCTTATAACCAAATACCTCGAAAATTTCCCAAACTAAACCTTTGAAAAGTAGCAAAGATTTTTGATGAGAGAGATAAGAGATCACAAGTTATAAAACACCCGATTTCCCATTTTCAAAGATTTTTTCTCTTTTAAGATTTTTCTTGATAATTAAAACTCCAAACTACAACTTATTTGTGTGGACATAGTGAATTGTTTTTCATTTACCTTATGGTAACTTGAGATCATAGAACAAACAGCATAAACTAGTGTCTAAAAATAACTTCTCATTCCGTGATTTTTTCACTTTTCCCCATGCTTAAGTTTAAAAACAAGATCACTGTAAATACAACTAAATGCTAAACTCGCTTATAATTACAACTTGTGAATTCCTCTTCCCGACATAAATCATAAATTTAGGTGAGTGTGTTCAAATTAATTTAAACCATTAAATCCACATATTTAGATAGATGAAATCCGACCAAGCTTTACACATGGGCCTTGTTGTCTAATATTGTTTAATCACTTAGTAGAATCACAACTCAAAGCAAACAAAAACCTCCTTAGCTAAGACATCGTTGGTTCACTTGTCCCATGTATGACTTTCTTCTCTAGCGATCCCACCGTTATCGGGTAAGTGCTAAGGCTTTTGACACCCCATCCGGAGAATACTAACCGAAACGCATGAACTTCTGATGAAAAAGCTTTGTAGACTTTTGCAAACCTTAGCTCAAAAAGAATACCTTGGTTTTAGAAAATGAAACTTTTACTATTTTTTTTAACTTTGCAACTTTATTGTTTACTTTTCACACTATTAGGCTAGGAATTGGTATCACTTTTCTTTCAACGACACATCGGCCTCGCCTCCGACAAGAGCTCGCGTACTTATTATGATATCAACCCTAAATATACATCCTCCATCCTTTCTTTCGATGTCACATCGGGAGCGAACCGACAAATGCCCATGTACTTTATTGCGATGGAGTTTGCATATTACTTATTAACACTTAAGGATTTATAACTTGCATCCTTTTTATTTTCCAGCTACACAATTTTTTTTTACACATTATTTTTTTGCAAAATAGAAAAATTTTGTTTTAGAAAACCAAAGTATAAACTTGAACTAAAATTCTTATTTACCAATGATATTGATAAAGCTTTTTCTCTGAATATGTTGATTAGACTTTTAAGAGTAAAACTCTAAATTGTAAAAATTAAAGAGAACACGTATAATTAATCATTTTAAGAACTCCTGGGAAGAAAAACCACAAGTTATTCTTATAAGCCTTTAAGTTTTCCAAATAAACTTTGTTTGGCATCCTTATTCGTAAACAACACTATCATCTCTTATTCTTTGCAATTTAAAATCTCTAATAAAGAAATTAGCAAATACTTAGCCTATATAAAATCCAACTCGGCATATTTAAAATCTACTTGAGATTAGCACAAGTTTTCATTACGAAACGAATTTCAATCTACATGTTTAAGGTCCTTACATGAATAGCATAAACAAATCATCATTAATTGTTAAGGGAGAAAGCTAGAACTCTACACGTACGATCGGGTCAAAAATTACTTCTTATTCTTACCATCGGAAAACCTACATTTTTGTCTTAACACTTATTTTATTTTTTTTTTATTATATATTTTTTTATTTTTTATATTTAACTAAATAACAAGACTGAAAATTTTAAAATTTTTACTATTTTTGTGGGAAAACGGGTACGTGAGAACAAAACAATAAGCAAGCAACATCAAATCGATAGATTCCCTTCCCCAAACTAAAACGAAACATTGTCCTCAATGTTTAAAGTCGGGTCTCTACGAAAATCTAAGCCGTTTATGAAGTATGCAAAGATAAACGTTAATCGATATTGATGAAAGGATATCGGATCTCCCCAAACTAATTTCACACAAAGGATGAGAAGCTCGAGTAGAACGGGACAAATCAACCGGACACGAGAGGCTTCAAAGAATTTGTTGGGTCGATCCTACAAAAATCACAACAAACAAACAACAAACATCGAGAAATCGTAAAGAGTACAAGCCTCTCTCAACACAACACATTAGATAAGAAAATAGAAAGAAAATAGAGATGATAAGCATGGGGTGAACTCCCACGAAGCGGCTTGTTTTTTATCACCGAGTCGCAAGCTCGACTCGATCCCTGAATTTAGTTGTCCTTAGGGAAAGTCTGGAGGTCCGGGATAACCAATGGTGGTGTATCCCCTCCATAGTAGTGCTTTAAACGGTGGCAGTTGACTTTGAAACTAGAACCATCGGTATGAGACAACTTGGCAGTGCCATAAGGATAAACTTCGGTGATTGTGAAAGACTTTTAGCTAAATTGCACCAGTCACTAGTAGGTACCAAGTGTTCGAACACTTCTTCGAGTGTTAATTCTAACAAGAAATTACTGTTAGAGTTAAACTAAATCGACATTGAGAGAAACCTTTATAATATAGTCCCCATACACTCCCCATCCCCCCTCCAGTCCCCCAAACCATAGACCCAACCATAGCACCACAACCCCCCCTCCCCCAACGCCACCCATAACACCTCTCTCTTACAAACACATAATTACCCCTCTAACTAACACCCAAATCCCCTCCCTCCATCATCGGCCCCACCCACCCCCACCGCCAACTTCAAATCCGTCTCGTAGTTTTCACCCCCCCTGATCCCCCAATCCTCTCAACAGCCACTCCTCCACCCCTACTCCGACCTGACACCCCCTATACCGTCACACATCTATTCGTTGTGACTCTCCTGTGTCGTTCTCAAAGTTCCGCCCCCCCCCCGGGCCCTCCCGTCCCTTCCCGCGCTTCGCGGATCGCAAAACCCTCTCTCCTTGCCCCCGTCTTCCCATGCACAGCTCCATCCCCGCCTCCTACCTCCACGTCCACCCAGTTTGTACCCGAAACACCGCATCCACCACCCGCGCCGAACATCCTGCCCCATCCCACCATCTCTGCGACTGTATTAGAACGCGACCACCCTACCCACATCACATCACCCACGCGTCTAATCTCACAAACCAATCTCTACCCAACCCTTCACACAACTCACAACACCGGCCCAATTCCTCCTGAGACCTGTGCGCCTGGTCCCACCCCCACATATCCGCAGAACCCGCCTCCCCCCCCCTCCCCCCTACCCCACCCCAAACACCAAAATCAAGACACTAACCAAACTAAACCCTACCTCTCCACACTTCCAGCTCGCTACACCACTAAGTCACCACAGTAACACACCCCTCCCCCCCACGCGATAGTTCAACCTCCACCATTAAAACACTCTCAAACTGTAGAAACTCATCGCATGCATCAAGCAAACCGATCATCTACATAAACCCTCGCATCCATAGCGCCCCCGAAGCCCCACCATATGGAAGAATCGCATACTCAAGCGCACCATCCTCAACATCACATCCCGGCTCTCTGAGCACGGCTTACCACCCAATCGACCTCCTTTACGTTGGGACCCCTCGCAATACTCAGAGGCACATACATATCAATCTTCCTACCTACACATCAACCCACACTACAGCCTCATCTATCATGACAACCACACCCCCTCCCCCCTCCACACTTCACTATGCAGCACAGACAATACTCACTAGGAGAGAAAGCCGAATAAAGACATTGTGATCATCTCATGACCACATGCTCAAATAAACACAAACCCCCCCCCCCCCACACCCACCACCCCCCAAAAACCCCCAAACCCCCCAACAATTCCACCCTTAAAAACCACCACCACCCAAAAAAAACAACAAAAATAAAAACACAAAAACAAAAAAACACATTTTTCCATCACCCCCCCCCCCCCCACCCCCCCCCAACACCACCCCCCCCCACCCCACTCCCCCTAGACCTAAGTCAAATTAGAAATCCCATCCTCCTGCTTCACGATCTCGCGCCGCCCCTCATCTCTAGACCTATAGGCCCTCCACCGTCGCACATCCGTATCCCACTCTTGAGCTACCACGTCTTCCCCGCGCAAATAGCAGTCTCTCGTGCCATCCCCTCATGACGCTCACGCAAGCTCGACTCGAATACCTCGAAGCGTCCTAGAGAAGTGTCACTTCACGGAGAACAAGTCCTGGCACGCAGTCCGGGACCGTCTCTCACTCTGAGTCGGCTGTACGTACTGTCCCAATACTGCTGGACGTAGTGACGCCGATGCTCTCTCCCTCCCCCAAACACCAAGGTAGGCTACGACCGTTGTTGAATCGCTATAGCAAATTAGCAACCCACTCACGGCATGTCGCTCGAATAAATATCACATTGGCACTTGTGCACACCCCATATCTCGGATTACACTTTGCAGTGATGTGCAAAGGATCCCCCACGCGACCCACTCGCCGGCTGCACTCGGCTCGATCTTCACAGAGACAAATCTTTAATTTGGAGTGCCGAATGATAGATAAGGACTTGAGCAACAATATACATTGCACGATAGACAAGGTTCATAGATGCTCTGAGCGTCTTCGGGTATCAAATGACTCTTACATTGTGCTCCTTCTCCTTGTAGCTCTGCATATAGACCTCGATACATAGAGATGACACGTAGATAAAGCTTGACCCCGCTCCCACTGTATGCTCAGCAGTATCTCGCTACTCACTTACTCGCCTCCCGTCAGCTTTCACACGATCTGATACCTAGCCAACCCACCGCCGGTATTTAATTGACCAGTTTGGCATGCTTTTTTAAGAGGCCTTAATAGCTTTTGTGTTCTAGTTCAACTGGTAAGTGACACGCTTTTCCATAGACTAACTTGTACGGAGTACATCTAATTGGAGTCTTGTAAGCGGTTTTAAATGCCCATAATGCATTATCTAGTTTGTTGGACCATGAGGCACGGTTTTCTCCGACCGTCCTCTCCAAATTCTTGAGACCTCGATTGTGAACTTCAACCTTGACACTCGTTTGAGAGGTGTAAGGAGTCGAAAGACGATGGGTGACACCATATTTAGACATAACTTTTATCAAATTTTTTCTTTACAAAAATGGAGTCCCACCGATCACTTATGATTGCTCTCGAGACACCGAATTAAGGAGAAAAGGTGATTTTCAAGATCTTAACAAACTAACCCTAGCATCCGTTGGTAGGGAGCGCTTTCGCTTCAACCCACTTGGATAGATAGTCGACTGTACTACTAGATTATATTTGTTTACCCCTACGTTGAGGAATGGTCCCAAAAATCGAGACCACAAACATCGAAAATTTCACAAACTTGGATTGCATTTTGAGGACATCTCATCTGTTCCGCAGTCCGATAGTTTTGACTTTGTCTTTGACATGTCGTGTGTACCTAGATGAGACGTCATCATCTATTCGGTAACCGCCATCCTCTATAAATGGTAGGGCATCATATACCCCTATCTACCTGGCATCGTCTAATCTACTAGATCCCCACACCCCCCCCAACCGGATGCCTCGTGAGCGTTTGCATACCCACTGGTGATGGCCCCGCGCGGGGCCCCCGTCATGCAAGCCTTCCCGCGCTCGATATTCTAGACGCCCCCCCCCACCCCCCCCACCCCCCCCTCTATTGGCCCATAAATACATCAGTCCTTCAGACTGTCTTGTGATCTGGCACATGTCCTTCGTAAGAGATAGGGCTCATCCCAAAAGTAATGCTTTATATCCCTGAAAACTTCCTCCTTTTGTTGACTCGTCCATTCCTTGTGATTACGCAAAACCGCTTCCACGCGTCCAACGCGCCTAGTTGCCACCCTATACGCTCGGCCACAAAACATATGGCCTACTTTTGCATCTATCATGAGTAAACAGCGACTACACTCATCTTTCAATGGTCTATATTAAGAGCAGAGCGGTACTCGTTTCTCTCACACTCGGGCAATACTCCTATCGTGCCATCTAATGCACTACTCTTCTCTCAGTAAGGGTCGTTATAACGGAGCCCTGAGGAGGTGATCGGCACTTGCCACTCTCGTTAGTGATCTGTACACACACCTTGGTATCCCAAATTATAGACACTTTGATCTAACTCAATCTGATGAACCGAAGTTTCCGACACTTCAATAGCCATCTCGAGAGTGCACTCTTCGGCGTCCTTTCCACCTTGTTGGCTAGTGAGAATATCTGTTCATCAGACATACAGGACCTGAGCTGGTCCGCTGCTAAACACACTCGACCCTATTGCACATGCCCACATCCTAGTATGTTCGATACCCTCTCTCCCCGCCGTGCTCAAAAGCATATACAACTACATAAGCTCAGCGCCTTCTTCGGTTGTTGTGTAATTAGTTCTGATTATTAGTCATGTCTTGCTAGGTAATGGAATTGGTCGGAAATGCTTCTCAATCACTTTGTCTAGACCGCACCTATTGCATTATCACTTGCATCGCACACTTCGATTTCACCTCTTCGCGCTTCCACCCTCCCCGGGTCACCATAAATTTGGAGCATGAGAATTGGCGCTTCGGTCAATTTCTTTATCAATGTTTGACCACAAGGCTAGAATGCAATCTTCGTAGAAATTATGTCAAGGAGTGTTCCTTCTTCTCGAGAGATGGGTCATGGCGTTCGAGGCTTTTTGGATATCCCAGTCTTGACTAAATCTTCGATGTCTATCTTTCCACAGCATCGGCCCACGAGATCTAAACAGTTCACGATTTCTTTGTGGTTGTTGGGTGAGGCAAGCACGTGCGACATAGATCCTTAGATCACTACCTCACTTGATCGCGACAATACCCACGTTAACGCACATGTCTGTCACATTCCTTTTCTACGAGGTATTTGTTATGTCTGCTCTATCTCTAATACTGCCACTTCTTTTAACCATTGGAATGGATCCTCTTTCCATACCTTTAGTGATAATTCGTGGCCTGGTCTTCACACCTCCTTCTAGCATTCCTCTATCATAAAATTGGCAAGACACACGCAGGCCAATTAGAATCTACCAAATAACTGAAAAATCTCACGTTCCAATCTACACTCTTTCCCCGCTCCTGCGTCAGCGTATTCCGTCTCATCATGTAGTCCCTAAAAATGGACCTCTATAACATCTCCGCCTCTGGACATAGTTCACCAGCGTGCCTACTTGACACACTACCCCGTATGGCATACGACGAGTTCACGCACGAAAGTTCCGTCCTCCACTCCCCCCCCCCCCATGGCACGTGAAAGTAGTTTTTTCTTTGATCTTTAGGATCAATGGGGATTTGAAATTACCTGAAACAACCTTCTAAGATAACAATAATCTGGTTGCCGGCTAAACGCTTGAACATTTGATCCTTTGAAAGTAACGGAAAAATGGTCTTTACAAGTGGCTTAGATTTATCTTTAGTTCATTCGATGCATAATCTCTTCACATCCCGTGACTAATCTTGTAGCACCTGCTCATTTTTTCGTTTGTGACATCAGTAATACCACCTTTTTTTAGGAACACAATGGAACTGGACTAACCATGGATATTCGAGATTGGATAAAATTATCCGCTCAAGAAGTTTTTCTACATCTTTCTTGATGAGGTCATGATTTTAGGGTGAAACCCTCCTTTGATGTTGACTGACGGTTGGTAATCATCTTCTTAAAACAGTTTTTTGTGAAAGCTCAAAATTCTGGATCTATGCTGCGGATATAGAAAAGTTTCCAAGCAATTGCTTGTTTTCGGTTTCTTGAGAACATTAATGAGTGAGGTCTTTTTCTTCTTGGCTCAATTCTTTTGAAATTATGAGTGGTGCTTGTTATTTTCCTCTAGTATAACGCATAACTGAGATGCGGACAGGTATACTCTTTGAGTTCGACTTCTTGGTATTTCATCTTTTGGTTCAAGTGAAAGACTCTTTTGGTTCAACAAACTTTAGATCTTTTGAATTCCAGGTGAGTAATATCCTTGGTTTGGTTGACCTGGTAAATTCGATACATTGTTGCTAGAACGGTGCCTCACCAGCTAGAATGACGACCACTGTCATCACTCCTCCCCATGGCTCGTACACCTTCGCCCAGAGTCCTATTTAGAGCTAACTTAAACAAGTGTAGTAGAATAACCCTAAACCTCTGTTGCTCTGCCTCAAACGCTCCCACCTCCTTACTTGTGGTGATTGACTATAGTTGAAGTAGTGGAGTCGCGCTTCTTCAGAATGAGTAGAAATCAATCGCTTCTCTCAGTGCTGAGCAAGCAGTATAGTGTCGGTGACGATGACGTTAGAAGTCGAATCGGATCGAAGGAAAAGACGGAGCAGAACTGACCTACAGCACGAGAACTATCAATGCTGGTAGTCATAGGTTGTGCCCGTGTGCGCAAGCACCCCGACCTCCGAACCTAGACTCTGAGAAGTTCTTACTTGTCGAAGTATTCTTCTTAGACAAGTGTGAACATCTAAGTCCAGAACCTAGATATTGAATGCTAGTGCGCCTTTAATCGTCTTATCAAGTACGTGATTGTGTATGAAATGGAAGTGTGTTCATCTCCTCATTTAAGGGTTAACGATTGATCTCTATTACTAAGATGTATATCTTCCTTCGTAATCATCGATTCAAGCATGATCCGTCCTTAGAAAGGGGTCATCGCTCGAGTATCAACGTACTCGAGGATCGCTATATATAATAAAGAACAACGAAGTCAGAGGGAACAGTAGAATTTCCCTACTTTTCAAAATCATTTTCTTGCTACACCAGTTGGTTTGGAAATTGTCGGTCGGTAATTCTACTACCATTTTTTTTTCATTTAGGCCTGAGAGTTGAAGCTTTTTCCAGTTGGTTAACAAGGCTTGAGAGTGATACTAGCTCACCAAGAATTCAGGCAAGGGCTAAGTAACTATCAAACCTCTGAAAAATCACTTGGAATGAGAATCGGACCCGGGGTTCACCTATCTTTTTTGAAAGCTTTTTAAGGACAACTGCACTATTAATTTCATTCTACGGCGTTTTGGTCATTCATAGTTTAACTTATCTTGTTATTAATGCATCTTTTTGAACATTGGAGCAAACTTTGGCTTATATGAATGGAGAGCATCCGAGAAACTTAGCTCAAAATGAAGATATTACGGAACGATTTCCGCTAAACTTTGAAGCTAGGATATCTATCCTTTTCACGAATCTTTTGTTTATTGAGTCTTTGATGGGGTAAGGCAAGTATTAATGCAAACAAATCCAAAGCAATGTGTGAATTTGATGTTTAGGCTTGTTTATTTTTGTTTCCTGCGGTTTTCTCTTAAGAACCAAAGCAAGAAAGAGATAGGCTCTCTTCGATTGGTTTCTTTGTCTTTGGTTTTTGTTCATGGAACCACATGAAGAGAAGTAGAAGGGTGGGATGTCCTTCGGGCTATTTGTTTTGGGGCGGGGGTCTAGCTCCCGTATCCTTTGTCACCACACTTTCCTTTTCCTCTACGGCGGGTGGAATCGGGGTCCATTGTATGAACACCACTTTACGAGTTGTAATTGCCTGCTTTGTTCCTAGGTTTGGAATGGTATTGCTTTGGTATAAGAGAATCTTGAACTTGAATTAAGGTTGGTTGGTATTGCCTAAATCATTTCAAACTTGGTTCAAAAGGCTGTTAACATACTTTGTAACATTTTACCATTTGATTTTGCAATCCTTGATTTTGATTTTGCACATTCTTCACTATCGCATCGTTTGCTTTGACATAGCTTTCAAAATCCATTTTTAAAACACTATTTGTTGGAGGTTGGTAAGGTAAAACTTGATTGATTGGTGTTTGGTATGGTGGAGCTTGGGGATAATTGATTTTGGTTTGTTTTGACGTCTGTGGTGGGGGTGCATTTTTTTTTGATTTAAGTTTCCTCAGGTTTTGATTGTTTGAAAAGCTAGAATTGGCTCCTTGGTAACGGTTTTGGATGTTTGTTAGACATTCGTTGATTGAAACCCGGTGGTTTCATTTGACTTGCCAAATTGGAAGGTTGGTTTCTTTGGAGGAAATTACTAACAGCTGCGGTTTGTTGAAATTGTTGGATATTGTCTTGAAAAATGGGGGGATAAAATTAAAAGAAAATCGTTTTTCTACCTCGAGGTTTAACGGACATACATATGAATTTTTTTTTAAATGGTGTGGTGTGATTATTTGATCCAAGTGACACATACTTCCTCAAATGCTTTGACGAGGTGCCGGAAGTAGTCAGTATCAACCACTAAGCTTCATTTGATTCATCATTTGGTTCATCTTTGATAGTCATCTTTTCCTCGAGAGAACGCGGTTATTTGTTGATATCGAAAGAAATATTAGAGGTGAAGAATTATTAGAAAAGAAGAAGAGGAGCATTCCGTCTCACTCTTTGAACCATTTGCTACGACTTCTTGAGTATGAACTTGAACTTGCTTTTCAATAATCGTCCTTAAACCTTCTTGAGGTGCATCTTGTCTAAGAAAGAATTTGCCACCTGCTTGCAGAATCTAAGGCATTTGATCGTTTTGAATTCAAAGAATTGTAATAAAGTATCGAGTTGGTGGAGTTCGAGAAGCCATGGGTGAGTATAATGCAGCTATATGAAGGACTCCTAGGTTATAGTCTAGGTCAAACCATGTACTTCTTTATAACCATTGGCTTTGATACCAATCTGTCACACCCCGCCAAGGCGGAAACATGAGGCATAACGTCATGGGTATCATCACATCACAATGGTGTCAACAATAGAGAAAACTACAATGCATTAATCAAAGCTAAAAGGACACAAAGTGTCATGACAATACCAAACACAAGAAAAAGGAGTATTGTATTGAGGTAAAAGAGTCACTCTAATACAAAGACATAAACGAAATAATCCAAAACCTAAAACATTCATGTATCAACCCAAAACAAGTACGAAATGAAAACTAGGAGATAACTCCGCATGCAAGCCTACGGTCTCACTAGCCAATCTTCCTAACTTCACTTTCCTCAAGATGCTCACCTGAAAATGATGCTTAGAAGGTCAATAATAAGGTTGGTGAGAGTCATAGGTTTAGACACGCAATAACACTTACTTTTACTGTGATTATCAAAACAAAGTTGAACAATAATGAATTATCATGAACCTATGCTAGCATGCAAACAAAATCAAATCAACATATTTACATTTTTAATTTCACATTCGGGCTTAGAATAGCTGGCACTATAAGCAACCAAGCTCACCCAGAATGTATCACACAGCATATCACATTGGGTAGGCGTACCCATCCGATCCCACTGAGTAGGAGTACTCATCCGATCCCAAATCAATATCATAAATTATACTAAATAGGTGTACTCATCCGATCCCATTCAATATCAACATGTATCACATAGTCATATAATAGCCATGTAATGTCCATACGCAATTTAAAACACATAATCACAGCGATAAAACATTTCAAAACATATTTTGCATCATTTTAATCCCAATAAAATATAAAAATGGGGCTATGAAACTCACCTGATGCACAGCTACTTCACAAAATCCTTGCAATCAACTAAACACAAATAAAACCCATGTTACACGCGATTAGGCTAAATGCCCAAGACGATGTAACAATCAATTGATGGACTACTAAGTTTATATTATGATTATAAACCCTTTACCATACTTCTCATATCTCACTTATACTCTAAATACCTTTAATCATTTATTCTTGTTTTCCAGATTTTCGGCAGAATTTTGTAGTCACTTTATGACCACAAATAAAATACTAAATCATCAAATTGACTTTTCCCCTTTCATTCCCTACCTTCCCAATGGGTTATGAACTACTGTGATTTTTTAGAAAAAATAATATTAAGCCTAACTATTTTATAAAAATTCAACATCACAAAGTACTCAAATTCGGATCTGAACGCACACCAAAAAGTTTGATTTTTCTAAAAATACTTAGACAATGAATTAGGACTTGTGCTTTGAGCTGGAGTTAATAGACACATAAAATATGACCTCTGATTTTTCCCAAACCTTGACTCAACTTTTAAGTAGGGGTTTTACTCCCCGAAATCAGACCCAAATCTGACCCGAATTTACTGTTTTGACAACTTTTCTTGCAAAAATTATTTGACTAACTTCCCGACCTCAAAACCTTTCGGGGCCAGACTTTTTGGAAACTAGACTCTCTAAACTTCAATTTAGGCATAAGATTCAACCCAAAACTCGTTTTTATCATTGAGACATCATTCAATCAACACGGCCCAAAATTCTGCCAAACCCTAACTTTCAATTTAACGCGATCTAACATAAACCGTTTACACCCACATGCTCTAAGTCAAATCCCGAACACTCCCATATAGTTTTATATCATTAATTTTTAGAAAATTTATGAACCCTAATTATTCCATCAGTTAAAGTTACTAATTATAAAAAGATTAAACAAAAACTTAATTAAGATCATACCTAAACCTTTACTCGATACCACTTGAATCACCACCTTGGTTCTTGATTAAAAAATTATTATTTTTTCTTTCTTGAGGGATTCGGCCGAACAAACAAAGAGGGAGAGAAAAGTGTTTTAGGGTTTTCCTTAGTTTTGTGTTTATACTATCTAGAATCCTTGTTGCACTCAAATTTTTTTTTTTGTATAACCGGCCGAATAAACACCCCTTTATTATTTTATTTTATTTTAATTATTATTAAATACATATTTACCCTCTTATTTTCTTATTTTTATAAAAACCCTTTATAAACTTTGCAAACCTTTTAAATAAAAACTAGTTTTAAACTTACTATTTATAAATTTCATTTTATAAATCACTTTCCTAATTTTGAAAACCTATGCTTAATTAATTTAAATACTAGACTTAACTCTATCCTAATAATACATTAGATACTCTTTACGCTCATATATCAATTACACCAAATTATACTATAACGCATAAAATCATGCTATCATTTCCAATGTCACAAAATGTGAACGAAATAAAATAGCTACCTGTGTATTATAAATGATGGTTTGCATAGTATATGAACAAAATTATAAAATGGTTCATTGTGCGTGTGGTTTGGAATCTGTGATTAGGACATCATGGACTAATCGGAATCCAGGTTGTCGTTTCTATGGTTGTCCTACACTTATAAGTATGATCCGATCGAAAAATATGTAACAAATCATTTTGTTTGTATATTTACACATCATTTTTCGAAATCTTTTAGAGTCCAACCTGTGTCAACTCTCTGGTGGTATGATCCACCAAAGTTGTCAGGTTCGTTCAGATTATCCCAGGGTTGTTGAGGTCACGTAATGAGCTTGAAGAAATCCTTGCTATGGTTGAAGAAAAGCGACGCAAGTTGCTGACATTTCTCATCATCAGCTGGGTTGTTTTTGGGTTTTATGTTTACTGTACAATGTGAATGTTTAGAGAATTTGATTTTTTTGCTAGAAGTTCTTAGTAGGTAATGGGTTATGTGGCTGAATATGATTTTGTGTTGGTTGTGGATTGATTTATTTGGTTGTTAGTCATATTTATTGTGGCATGAATGTGTTAATTTTGTTGGACTTATTAAAAAGTCTACTGGTATGATTTAGTGAAAGTCCAATGGGTCAATGGTATGATTTGCTAAAGTTAAGAATCTGTATAACCATTTGCCATAAGAACAACAATTGATCATGGATAATTCATACGCCTGCTTGTGGCAGCAGGCATGATTTCCCTTACATGCAATTGATTAGACTAGATAAATCCCAACTAAAGTAATTCATAACAAACATAAAGGAAGCCACTGCCTCAAACACTATGGCAGTTAACATTTGAAAGAAAGGATTGTGTTAACTTCTTTGATTCTTCTGTTAAAGAAGATGAAGATATTGTTGAAATGGTTTTGTAATTTTGAGTTTGTTTCTGCTTTGTTTAAGAAAAAAAAGAAGTCCTGACTTTATGACCGTTGTTTAAGTTAGTTGATAATAGTTTGAAGTGGTTTTGTTGGTGTTTTTTTCTTTACTTACATCATTGGTCCCTCAATGCGTTATATTGGCTTTCCATTTCCCACCAATTTCAGAAGGAATGTTTTACACGTTACTTGCACGCTTGGTCCTTGTAATAAGTGCATGATGTGATGTCACAGTTTAACCACATTTACCATTCCATTGAAGTAATTGTGTATTTTTGACACTTTGCTTGTGTAATCAATTAATATCCATATATTATTCACTTCTATATAAATCCACTTCGCATATCTGCCTTGAAATCCAAACTACACACATACATACCTTTACTTCCTAAACCCTTTCACTATTGGTGCTGCTCGTGGATTTGTTCATCAGGAGGAACTCATGCAGACCCAAAGGGAAGCTCAGCAAGCAAATGAACTTTCCAACATAACGAGGCAGAGGCAGTTGCTTGCAAATGTAAATTATAGGCGTGCGATAATACAAGAGCTTGAATGTTTGCCGAGAAATTTGGTGGCCTGTAAGACGAGGGAGCACCTCAAGTGTATTCAGAAGGCTATTTTCGTTGAGGTGATTGAGTTGAAGAAGGAATTGCGCCTTCAGGTCCCTCCATGAGGAGGTTCATTTTTTAAGAACTCTATAAACGGGAGATGGTCGGCTTGTGGGGTTGTTATTTTTGACTTTTGGTTTATATATCGTTAAATGTTTATTTCTTTAAGTTTTTTCATGAATGTGTGATTGCAACTTTTGTTTGTTAATCATTTCACTATAATGTGTTGTTGGTATTGTAGTTGTTTTGTGGGTACGTGATACTGTTCATCCCTGAAGTGACACACGTTCACCCGTTTTGTCTAAACAAAAGACATAAACGAAACTAATTAATTCATAACAAACATAACGAAAGCAACAACCAAACACTATGAAGTTTTTTAGTTGACTTCCAAAAGAAAGCATTTTTTGACTTTTCTTTAATTCTTCCATGAGTTGCTGCATTTGACCTTCCATATCAGCAAACTCAACTTGAAGGACTGCAAGTTCTTTTTGGCTTGTTAATTCATTTTCTAGTTCTTTCTTGCCGAATGGGATTAAGAAACGATGCATTCATCTTCTTAATTGCTCGTTATGTCAACATTTTTTACTCTAACTCGATCATTCCAATACCATCTATTACATTGCTTTGATTCATATTTCTGAAAATGAAGGACATTTATGATCAGGTAATAAAATAAGATCTAGAAAATGCAATGGCTTTCATAATTTGTTAGTGGCAAACACCCAAATCTTTAGCAGGGTTGGTCACTGTGGTCCAAGATGGTGAGTGTCATCAAAGGAAAGTACTACATTTACACTCTGTAGGACCGAAGGCAGAAGATGAAGAAGATATTCTTGACGGGTTTTAATTTTGCCTTTGTTTGTCTTTTTATCTAGTAAACAACGTGGAGACTTTATAGCCGTTGTGTTACCCAGTCATTTTTATTTATTGTAACTTGCACCGTTGGTCCCTTTCCATTTCTCGACAAAATACACAATAAATGTTCCACACGTTTCTTGCACGCTTGGTCCTTGAAAAACATTTTAGCCGCCTTTAATATATACCTTCCTAGTGTAATAATTGTGTTCTCGACTCTTGGTTTCTATAGTCTATTAATCACCATGTACCTTCACTTGTAATTAAATACACCACGCATTTAGTCCTTCATATCCAAAATACACACATACATTCCTTAACTTGAACAACTAAGGCTCTTAGCAAATTCAGACCTGCTTAAAGATCAACTGCTTGTCTATTTCGACTTGAAGACGCAGAGGGAGGTTCAACTCGCAACTGAAATCAATAATTTAATGAGGTTGTTGCTTGACATTATAGATGAAAGGCGCTCGTTTATAGGAGAGCTTAAACAACGCTTGCCGACAAATGTTATGGCGTATAAGACAAGGCAGGAACTCAAGTGCCATCAGAAGGATGATATGATAAGGGCGATGGAGATGAGGTCGACTACTTTACAGTTGCACCATCAGGCCATGATGGGGTTTCACTTTTATAAGTCTCTGGAATCAAGGTCGGCTTGGGGGGTTATCTTTTTTGGTTATGGGTTATTTTCTATTAAAATGTGTTTTTTTTATGAATGTATGATTCAAATTTTTGGTTATTATTAATCATTTCACTATAATGTGTTGTTGGTGTCGTAGATGCTTTGTGTATAACTTGATGATCCATAACATAACAAATACATAAAACAAAAAACTACAAGACATACATACAAGGGTAATTTAAGTTGCAAAACATTAGTAATAGAAGATAGCACATAAACGACCCATTATTTGCATTGACATTCGTCATCAGTAAATGCATGACCCATCTATTCAGCATAGATCCTTTTCCTCTTTAGTGGTCTTCCTTTGTCTACTAGTTCATTAACACCAGGGTTTGCAACATTTTTACAAACCAGAAATTCAAGGTTACCTTTCTTAACAACATGGTTTGGAACTTGTTCACCCTTAGCACCATCAATCTCATCAGGCACATTAGCATACATCCTTTTTTCTACTGCTTCACTAGGCATATCTATAAAATCACCAATTTGTTTTCCTCTGTTGTTGTTCAAAGGCACCTCTTCTTCACACATGTTTTTCTGGCTAACCGTGTCTTTCATTACGTCAGTCCCTTTGTCTAAATCAAAGGCATTAATACCGAAAGTAAAGTCAATCTCAAACAAGGATCTTTTCCATTCAAATTCTTCTCTCTACCTTTTTGCCTTTTTTTCATTCTTGGACTCATCAGACCATGGAGTTGGTATTAGCAACTCACTGTCAGAGTCTGGTAAACATACTTCACTTGGTGAACAGGTGTAAGTTTCATTGTTAGCCATGTGAAGATGTTATGCTATCTTAAGTTTTTTTATAATTATCTGGAAAGCAAGTGGAAGTGTAAATATTTAGATGAAAATGGCATGTGATTTAGTGTTGGGTTTTTCTCTATTTATGTGAATGGGTGTAGAAAAGGCGGGTAAACGGGAAAGGGCTAAATATAGAAGGTGTATTATTGCAGTTAAAAACCTTAAATGTCAGGGATCAAATTCATAGATAAAAGCAGTATACCTTCCAGTGCAGTTGAAAACCATAAATGTCAGGGACCAATTTCAAAGATAACCCTATTCAGTTTATTGAACAGTGCAAGTGAATATGGGTGCAAAAAAGTCAAACGTAGTTTACATTACACCGTATTTAAGACTAGTATAATATGTTGACAAAGTAAATCCGTATCGCAGTCATCCACTAAAACATGAATTCACCACCAAATCATGAATGGGAAGAAGGCCTTGATATAGACGATTTCGATCTTCTACTAACCCTCGTCATTCGTCCCACCAACAACACTCACATAGTCCCTGAGATCACCACCACCCAAACCCTGTTTTCATCTCAAAACAATCAAGTTGATAATTGTGTTGTGAAGCCCATTAGGATAATACCAGGTCCTGCTGGTATTGTTCAAACGACCAAGCTCCGTAAATTAGTTGATACACGGGAAGGTGGGGAGGAATCCGTAATGTCTACATAATAGTATATTAGAAAAGTTATTGAGGATGTGGGTGAGGATGATGATTTTACGCGTACGCTATGGCTTAGCGCGATTGACTATGTGAATGTGGATGGAGGGATCTTGACGGGTTGTTTCGGAGATGTTAAGAAATTTCTCAAGCACAAGAAACTTGAGCAAATTGTTGCAGTTATCAAGTCTTGTACTTCGAATGCGCTGGGCGATCTCATAGTAACACTCAAAGAACTTTCTGGTACAATCTCCGGTACTATTCATTACAAAGTGCTTACAGAGGAGAGGTTTGTGATAAGTGTAGAATACACATATCTGTTTGTACCTAAAATAACCCAATTAAACCCAAAACAAACCAAAAATGGCAAAAATATGCTTGTATTTGTGTTTTGTGTGTGTAGGTATGGATAAATCAAAAATGACAAGAAAGCAGTCAAAAACGAGCAAGCACGGACACGAGAACCAGAAGAGTACAAAGCCAAAGCCAGAAAAGCCAAGCCTCAGTCAAAATCAGCCAAAGTCAGTCAAAGATGGTCAACAAAAGTCAACAAGACCCACAATATTCCATTTTAACTCTCTAAGTTTCACAAAAGTCCAAGAATAGCCCCTCCCCTCTTAATGGGCCTTAAAAACCCAAATGGGCCATACCCGGATCCTAAAGCCCAAAACAGAGCCCACTTTCCTTTTATAACAAACCACAAGGGCCAATCTTGCAATTCTCTTAAGTTATTTATAACTAAGAAAATGGAAAAGAGAACACAAGGACCAATTGTGTAAAATCCCCAATCTTATAACAGTTTTAACTGTCAAATAAACGCGCCAAAACCTTTTACTATTCACTCGTCGTCCCTAAGTTACCTTTTACTCAAATCAAAGGGGTTTCTTAAATTAAGGGCTAAGATGGTCAATTCAGAAGCGTGTTAACACGAGGATAGGGAGATTTTAGTCAAATCAAAGGAATTATGAAGTTCTCTCTCTCAAAGGCCACGTCGTCAATGGAGAAAACACAAATAATAGTGGGGTTTTATGCTAAAACACTCAAAGAACTAGCACAATGTCACATCAAGAGAATGACACGCTGGCAATCCTCAGGTGTCCATAATTTGATCAAACGGCCACAATTAAAAGCTCAAATGATTGAAGGAATGATTGGTTAAGATTGAAAGAGTGGAGAGCATGGCAAGAGGGCTAGAATCTTCCAAGGCATGCTATAAATAGGGCCTCACCTCTCACACACACGCTATGTAGTTTTTTATCTAGTAGTAGCTTAATTTAGTTGTAGCTTAAATTTTAATTTCTAGCTTAATGGTGTTTTTAATCTTGTAATTTTCCTTTTAAGTAATGTAAGAAAGCTTTTTATTAATGAAATTCAGTTTTTCTTAATCTCTCCAAATTTCTTTTTCATAAGCTATCTTAATAAGCCAAGTGGTCTCAATAAGCTAATAAGCTCATTTAAAGCTCTTTCAGTCTATAAGTTGAAATAGAGCTTATTGAATTCAGAATTAATCATATCTAAACCTTTAATCATCTTAACTTACACTTGTGGATTATTGAGCTTTTTGGAAGGAGAACCAAACATGGAAGGGTTCTCAAGGACTTAACTCCTAGCTTATTCATAAGCTAGGAGAGCTTGTAGCTGCCTTTATTGGTCCTCTTGTTTAGCTAGAGGAGTTTGTAAGTTTCTCTTTAATTTCCTTTTATTCTAGCTTTAAATAGTGATCTCATTGCTTTCTATATTTAGATCTGCTTATTTGCTTATTCTCTTTGCTTATTAGTGCTTATTTGAGTTTTATCTAGCTAAATCATCATAGTTGTTTATCTGTTTTTAACTTTCTTAGTTTGAATCATAGATTTTCATATAATTGTCTTAAAAACCTCTAAAAAACCAAAAATATAGTAAAATAGCTTAAGTCTTAGATTATTGCTTATTTAGTTGTTAAGTCATGCTTATTAAAGTAGTTTTAATCTGTTAATTGTCTGGTATTAAGCACTTGTTTACTAGATTTCAAATTTAGTAGCCTAATCAAAACTGTCTTAGTCTTAAAGGGGTGTTTGGTTTAAGCTACTTTGACCTCCCAAAGTCAAAGTGAGTTTTTGAAATTGTTTAAGTCAGCTTAGATTTCACAAATAATCATTAGGCAAAGAGGTTTCAAAAGTTAATTTTCATTTTTCAAAAAGTTATGGCTTATTATAATGGTTCCAGCACCAGGGCACTCTTAGTTTAAAGTTAGGATTGCTTATTCTTATTCTAGGTACCCTTTGGCTTGTGTGTGCTTAAATTTGGACTTAACACACTCAATTGAGTGTGTTTAGTGCATTAGAATCCCGCAGGATTTCCCTTAGGAAACTGTTACTTTGATTTGGCATTGTGCAAAGTGCACCAGTACTAACTAAAAGGTTAGTACTGTTGTCACAGTTAGTACTGCTGGATATTAAAATCCCATTTAAGCCAGCAATTGTAGGATTTAATAAGCATTATCTTTTAGTATCCTATAGTTTAGTTATAGTTAATATAGATTGACTTTAATTTATTTCTAGCATTATTTCCTAGCTTAATTAGCTGTCAAAATCACAAAATACTTAAAAAAACCTAAAAAAAAAGTAGGTTAGTAATTTTATTTAGCTTATTTTTTAATTTGAATCTTTAGCTTAAGATGGTAGAAGTTATAGGTTTAATAGATAGATAATAATCAGGGTTTATAAGTTTTTCAACTAGCTCAAAGTCTAGATTTCCTATTTGAGTATTTTAGCTTAATTAGATTTTTGCTTATTGCTTTTGTTTTCTGAGTTTGCCTAGTTCATGATTAATTTTAGTAGCTTAAAAGGGTTTCTAGCTCTATTTTCTTTTCTTAATTAGCTTAAGCTAGTCATAAGCTAATTAGAACTTCTTTCCTTTTTCATTTTGAATTAATTTTGAGTCTTTTATAGCTTATTTTCTAAAACCAAGAGTTAAGGCCTCCTTTCTGAGGTCAGTTTAGAAATAAGCTCTTATTGAGCTTATTCGTTATTTTTAGCTTAAGTAACTTTTATTAATTTTGTTCCCACTAGCCTCCTTTACAACTTTGATCTTTCAAGTTTTTAGTAATAAGCACTTTTAAAATTTGAGCTTATTAGGCCTTTAGTTGTTATCGGGTTAGGTCCTCAGGGACCATTCTTGTAATTTTTCTGTTTTAGTTGTTTTTTAGTTAATCCTTGCCCGTTAAGTGTTTTAGCCCCGTTAGTCCTTAAGTCTTTAACACAGTTAGTTTTTAATTAGTTTTATATGTTTAATTAATAATTAGGGTTAGATTTTAATTAGTTTAATTAAACTTTTATAAAAAGATAAAAATTAGGGCTTTTATTTTTAGAAAATTTCTGTGAATGTTCTTTAATTAGTGTAATTTTTATAAAAAATTTAGGACTTTATTTTTAAGAGTTTTATTATTTTTTTAATTAGTTCAAATTTTAGAAAAATCATATCTTTTAATCTAAAAAAAAAGAAAAAATGTTTTTCTTTTTCCTAAAATTTTTTTTGTCCTATCTTAGGTTTATAATTTTAGTTTACATTTTTAGGGATTAAAATTAGTTTAATTGTTCTTAATTGTCCATTTTAATTGTTGCTTTAGATAATCAAATCATCCATTTGCTTATTCAAATCAGAATCCAAGCTTAAACGAGATTTCAATTTCACTAGTCATTGGGAATAACGACCCGGGTGATCATATTTACCCGGTTTAATATACGTATTATATATTATATTATATATATTTTTGGGAGAGAATTTTATCAAGGGTAACTTGGTAATTTTCTTAATTACTCTTAAGGTTATATTTTTCTAGTTATATTTTCATAGTATATAAAATTTGCTATCAAGTTTTTGGGGCGTTGCGGGGACTGGTGTTTAAGATTACCTTCGTTTTGTGTTTGTTGATTTGTTTGAAGATACATTTCCACTCTAGAAAGTTTCATTTTGTTTTATAATTCAAAAATCCAAAAAAAAATTTCATAAAAAATAAAAAGTAAAAAATAGTTTCATTTTCTTTTTAGTAAAATAAAAGATAAAAAAAATAGAAAAATCAAAAATATAAAAAATCTTCCTTTTTAATTAAAGAAATAAAAGTCATCAATTGGTAAAATTACAACATATAACATTCTCAAACGGAAGGTGTATATCTTTCAATGTCTGTGGTGAAATTGTGGGTTCCCAAATCGATTAAAGATTTAACACTTGCCATTTGTGTCTCTACGAAGTACGGCTCACCTTGAAAAGCAATTTTCAAGAGCTTACCGTGAAGTAGTTGATTATTTGGTTTAAGTCTCTTTCGTATAACCGTTAAATTCATGTAATAAAAAAAATTTAGAGTAAGTTTTGCTTTTTAATTTTTTAGTTTTCTTTTTTTGCGCACTCTGTTCGCAATCTCGAAGACGTCGACAATCAACATATCTCTTCTGGTTGTTGTTGTAAAATTTTGATTTAGAAGAACCCAATTGTTGAAAAAAACGTGTGTTCCAATGGCCAGACAATAGAACGATGGCCCAAATGTTACAGCACCCTCGAAGGGTATGAAGATGTTATAGTTGTTCCACCGATCAATGCTAACAATTTTCGAGCTCAAAACAACTTTAATCATCTTGTTGCAAGCAAATAAGTTTACGGGTGGACAAAAGAACATCCAATTCACTTTGATTTTTTAACAAGGTCACTTCAATGTTTAGACATCAAAGCCAAGTTACGAACACTTCGGGTAAAGATTTGGCTTTTCCCACTTTTTTCTCTAGGGACGGTTGAAAGCCCGAGCATTGGTTAGACAAGGAAACCTCCTAGATCAATTCTCACATGGGACGACCTTGTTTCAAAATTCATAAACTAATTCTTTCCACCATCGAAAACAACTTATCTCCGAAACAAAATCACCAATTTTTTCCAAGAACCCAACGAAGCATGGGAACGTTTTAAAGGACTCATTCGTCAATGTCCTCACCATGGCTTCTCGGAACTACACCAACTCGATACTTTTTACAATTCTTTGAATTCAAACGATCAAGATGCCGTAGTTTCTGCAGCAGGGTGGCAATTTCTTAGATAAGATGCCTCAAGAAGGTTTTTAGCGTTCATTGAAACAGAAAGTACAAATGTTTGTTAATCAAGAATTCGTGTAGTGATTCAAGGAGTAAGTACCGGTTGATCCTCTTTCTAATTCTCACCTTTCTAATAACCTTTCGATTACTGCAACAAATAGCGATTCTATCTGAGGATAAGATGACTATCAAGTTGAAAACAAATTGTTGATGACAATGGAAATGCTTTAGTTGTAATACTCCCGCACCCATCAAAGCGGTTGAGGAAGGTGGTGTCACTTGTGGATCGGATTCACAATTTTAACATTGTCCACGTTTTACTAGAGGTGGAAACGATTTTCCAGTTTTCTCCATTGACAATATCAACAATTTCAACAAACGAGCCGTTGGCAATTTTCTCCAGAAACCAACCTTCCAATTTTGCAAGTCATTGAGACCACCGGAGTTTAAATCAAACGGAATGTTCAAACATTCAAGGAAATCAAAACCGTTATAAAGGACAAATTCTAATTTCAACCAAAACCGTGGAGAGTAATTTTATCAAAAACCGTCAAAACAATCAAATCAAGTTTACCAAGCAACACTATACAACCACTAACAAAATCAACCTTTGGTTAATCAGCTTTTACCTCCCGTTCACAAACTCAGGGTGTGTCCAAAACGGATTTGAAAGTTATGACTAAAACGCAAATGATCGCGGAATATGAAATTACTTACAAATGAAGGTGGATAATTTTCAAGACATACAAAATGATTTTCTCAAGAGTTTACATGATTCTCAAAAAGTATCAAGATGATTTTCAAAAGATGAGGCTCAGTTGCATGCAATGCTATCACACCTACCAACCTCCTTCAATCTTAAAGTTCTTTACCTAGCAATTCCATTCAAAACCCAAAGAAACGTAGCCAAGGGCAATTACAATCGTAGTGCGTGTTTAATACGATGGAACTCCGATTCCACAGCCGAGGTGGTGGAAAAGGAAAATGAGGTGACAAAGGTTACGGAGTTACCAAGCACCGAAGACATCAAACTACATCCTTGGTCCAAGATCAAACCAAAGACAAAGAACCAATACAAAATAACCTTCTTTCGTTGCTAACAAGCCATAACCTAATTTGCCTTACCGTCGAGACTCAACAACACAAAAAGATTGTGAAAAGGATGACATTGCTTGCTTCAAAATTTATGGAATTCTTCTAAAAATCTTCTTTTTTGAGATTTGTTTTGTGGGTTATGCGATATCATTTGCCAAAGTTTGCGTCATGTTAAGAAGATGCTAAATAACAAAGGACAAGGTTAATTGAGTTGTACCAAAACGCCATTGAATGAAATTGAGTTGCGGTTGTCCTAATAAGCTTCCAAGAAAAGCTAGGTTGACACTCGGTCGTTTTCTTCATTCCATGTGATTTTTCGGAGTCGATAGTTACTTAGCTCTTGCCGATTTAGGTGCTAGTATCAATATAATGCCTTTATCCTTTTGGGAAATGCTTTAACTCCCGGGCCTAACTGAAACATACAATGGTTGTTAGATTAGCAGACCGTACAATTTCGAAACCAAACGGTGTCAGGCTTTGAAAATGTTTTTGTCAAAGTTGGGTAGTTTTTACTTTCCGCCCCGACTTTGTTGTTCTTGATTTTATAGACGTTTCTACGAGTAACGTTAATACTCTGGCGAACCCTTTACTTTGGGCTCATGCTTTAATGATGTTTCGATAGGTGAGATTTCTCCAATTAAGGATATGAATGATTCAATAGTTAACCTTATATGTGGTGATGCACCTTCCTATTTCATAAACAATCTCAAATTGTTGATAGGAAGGTTGTGATCTAATCGATGTACCAACTTGTGAAATTTATTAACAAGAAGTACTTGGATTTTCTGATTCTCGTGCATTACAAACATTCCTTCCTCTCTAATACGAATCCGCATATGTTGCAATTCATCCTCCTAACGCTTACTCGTTTGATGGAAAGCCGGACTTTCTACTCTTGAGGAAGCCGATTGCATTTTATAGCATTCGATGATGAAACAGTTTCACAGTTTTCAATGCTTCGTACTACGATCCCGAGGGTGAAATTCTCATTCTCGAGGAAAATTCTCAACAATGATCATTAACTCACCCAATCCATGAGGCATTACTACCGGAATTCAAAAGTCTTAAAGTTGTTTGAACAACAGCAAGTCTTCACTCGAATTATGCTGCCTTTTTGAAAACCAAAAGTTGAAATTCCCAGACATTGGTAGTCGAACTCAACAGACGTGTACCTCAGCTCTCGAGTATGCAATTTTTTAGAGGAAAATAACAAGACTTCCTAGTCATAATTTCAAAAAGATTTGAGCCTAGAAGAAAAGACCATCACTCATCTAAACGTTTGATAAAACCGAAAAAAAGCCAATTGCTTGGAACTTTTTGATTTCGAGCATAGACCAGAGTTTTGCTCTTATAACAATCCTTTTAAAAGTTGATTACCGAACCCTTCAGTCCAACATCAAAGGAGGTATAACATAAAATCCACGTACGTCAATCAAGAAAAGAAGTAGAAGAAAAAACTTCTTGCACGCGGGGATTGATTTATCAATTTCGGATAGTCATGGTTAGTAGGTCATTGTGTTCTATAAAAAGGTTGGTTATGTCGTTGTTCACGAAACGAAGAAATTGAGCTGGTGCACTACAAGATTGTCACGGGATGGGAGTGTTGTGCATCGATTATAGAAATGTTAAACGATAGCAACTTGTAAAGAACCAATTTCGTTACCATTCAAGGACCAATGTTAGAGCGGATTAGCCGGCAAAGATTTTTATTGTTTCTTAGATGGTTTTTCAGGACTTTTCAAAGACCATAATTGATCCTAAAGTCAGAGAAAACTACTTTCCACGTGCACATACGGAACTTAGCCGTACCGTCGTATGCCATTCGGTTTGTGCAATGCAACCCGGAACCTTTCAACGTTGCATAGATGGCCATTTTTCCCGACATGATTAGAAAAAACGGCCTTGGAGGTTTTTATCGGATGATTTTCTTCAGGTTTTGGAGATTCTTTTATTCCTCATGTCTCTTGCCAATTTAGATAGAATGCTTAAAAAGGTGTGAAGACACCAAATTAGCACTAAATTGGGAAAAGAGCCATTTCATGGTTTAAGAAGGCATTGTTTTAGGACATAAGATCCACCCCCCCCCCCCCCCCCCCCCCCCCCCCCCCCCACCCCCCCCCCCACTAGAAAAGGAACGTGAAGTTCGATCTATGGCCAATGTTGATGTAATTCTAAGCTTCTCAACCCAACGAAAGTCAAAGGATTCAAAGTTTCTAGGGCATGCTGCGATTCTATCGATGTTTATCAAAGGCTTTTCCAAAATCTCTGACCCATTGACCACATCTCTTAGAGATGAACACTCTTTCATTTTTTCAGAAGATTGAATTCTAGCCTTTCAGACATTGAAAAAAGAAGTTTGAACGAAGCTCACAATTCTCATTGCTCCGGATTTGGGACCACACCTTTTGAAATTCATGTGCGATTTATTGCAAGTTTGTTTTTATGCAAATGTGCGGGTCTAGGGCTGAGAATTGAGAAGCATTTTCGACCATTAATTACGCAAGTAAGACATGACTGAAGCAGAATTCAACTCTATACAACATCACGTAAAAAGAAGATGCTTTGCAGTTGCTTATGCGTTTGAGAAGTTTCGATCATATCCTATCATGAACAAGAGCGTTGTTTTACACGCGCCATTCTGCATTGAAATTACTTTTCAACAAAAAGACGCCAAAGAACGATGCTACGATGGGTCTTAATTCTAAGGAATTTGATTTCGCAAAGTTTTATCGAACCCCAAGGGAAGCTGAAAACTTTGCAGCCGATCACCTCTCTCGTTCTTGAAAACCATAAGAAATGTTTTGGATGTCCCAAAGAGATTACCAGAGACTTTCCCTCTTAAAACCTTTAAAGGCTGTTGACATCTCATGATGATAAAATACCACGTGGTTTGCGACTTAGAAAATACCACGAGATTGAATTTATTATCAAGGAATGTCAACCCAACAACAAGAGGAAAGTTTTTCAAGGGACATAAAGCATTACCTCTGCGCGGCTTGTACTCCTTTTCTCTTCTCGTAAATGCCCTCGCGATCAAATCATCCGTACCCGATGCTCGTATTCGGGCCCCACCTTGATAAGCTCTTGAAATTCTCAAAAGCTTGTCATGAAGGACCACCCGCGGGATTCACAGTGCTACATCACAGCTCGGAACGTATGTGATGCCGGTTTGTATTGGCCTACGATTTTTAAGGATGCATACGAATTGATCAAGTCTTGTGATGCATGTAAAAAGACAAGGCAAATTTCTCAAACGTGATGAGATGCTTAAAATTGCAATCCATGTTTGTGAAATTTTCGATTGTTGGGGTATCGATTTTATGGACCTTCTCCTAACGTCTAGAGGTAAAAATATATTCTAGTAGCCGTAGCATCCCCGCCCACCTTCTTTCCTAAAATGGGTGTTGAAGCAAAAAAGCGGCCTCCACACCAACGATGCTTAGAGTAGTTGTTAAGTTATTAAATCCCTTTTCTCCCGATTCGGTGTCCTAAGAGCAATCATATGCGATCGTGGGAACCCATTTTGTAATGACAATATTTGATAATGGTTATGTCCTAAATATGGTGTCAACCATCGTCTTTCGACTCCCTACCATCCTCAAACGAGTGGTCTGGTTTGAATTCATAGTTAACGAATCGAGGTCTCTACAAGAAGTTTGGAGAGGACGGTCCGGAGAAAACCGTTCCTCTATGGTCAGCAAGGTAGATGTTGCTCTTTCGCGGCTTTTTGAACCGCTTCAGACTTAATTGGATATACTCAGTTACAAATTCCCCCAGTATATGGAAAAGCGTCCTGTCACTTTCCAATCGAGTGAACACAAAACGCCATATTGGGTCTCTTAAGCATGCCAACTTTGATTTAAAGGACACGGCGGCGATCATCGAAGCTTCAACTCAATGAACTTAGCGAGCTTCGTGATCATAGCTTACGAGATTCGGTTAATAATCACAAGCGCTCCGAAGACAAAGAAAATACACGATTCCAAGATATTGATATCCAGAATATCTCAAATGTTGGTGATTCAAGTCTTGCTTTTCTACTCCGATTAAGACATTTCTCCGGGGGAAAGCTAAGTCACGTTGGTCCGGACCTTCATATCGCTGTAGTTTATCCTTATGGCACTTTATTTTGCACTTAGTTTCGTATCATGCGATGGTTTCGAAATTTCAAAGTCAATTGCCACCGTCTTTTAACACTACTATGGAGGGGATACACCTCCATTGGTTATCCAGGTCTCAGACTTTCCCCTTAAGGACAACTAAATTCAAGGATCGGTCGAGCTTGCGGACGGTGAGACCAAAAACAAGCCGCTTTCGTGGGAGTTCACCCCATGCTTATCATCTCTATTTTCTTTCTATTTTTCTTATCTAATGTGGTTGAGTGAGAGTGGCTTGTATCTCTCTAGATTCTCGATGTTTGTTTGTTGTGATTTTTGTAGAACGAACCATAATTTTTTGAAGCCCTCCGTTATCCGTTTGATTTATCCAGTTCTACTCGAGCTTTCATCCTTTGTTTGAAAATTAGTTGGGGGAGGTATCACATCACCTTCATCAATTATTACAGATCTAACGTTTTATCTTTGCATACTTCATAAACGATTAGATTTTTGTAAGGACCGACTTTAAACATTGAGGACAATGTTTCGTTTTAGTTTGGGGAAGGGAATCTATCGATTTGATGTTGCTTGCTTATTATTTTGTTCTCACGTACCCGTTTTCCCACAAAAATAGCAAAAAAATTTAAATTTTATGTTATTAATGTCTTATCAAATATATTATATATATATATATATATATATATATATATATATATATATATATATATATATATATATATGTGTATATATATATATATGTATATATATATATGTATATATATATATTTATATTTATTATATGTATTTTTATAGATATATATTTATAAGTGTTAAGACAAAATGTAAGTCCTTCGTTGGTAAGAAATAAAGTAATTTTTGACCGTTCGTAATACTATTTAATCGCTATTTTTTCGGTAGAGTTCTAGCTTTATCATTAGAAATAATGATGTCTAGTTTGTGCTAGTATCAAGTAGACTTTAAACATGTAGACATATATATATACAAGTATTCTATATGTATATATTAGTATATATATTTATATTATACGCACCTATATTTATATACCTTTCAGATACTCTATATCATATATTACTATATATATTAATAAGTGTTCAGTCATATATCCTATAATAATTTGTTAGTCTTCTCTCCCGTTCCGCCGTACCCAAGAATAAAAGTAATTTTTAACCAGATGTACGTGTAGAGTTCTAGCACTTTCTCCTTAGCAATTAATGATGATTGTTTGTGCTGAGTCTCAGTAGCTTTTAAAACATGCTAGCCTACTTGAATCGTTAGTAATTTGAAACTTGTGCTAATCTCAAGTAGATTTGTAAAATATGCCGAGTTGGCTATCCCGCCTCACCCGATATGGGGGGGGACTAAGTGTTCTGGATCTTTTTCTTAGAGATTTTAGAATTGCACGAAGAAAAGAATTGATAGTTGTATTTATAAGTCATGACATTAAACGTAGAATAGTTGGGTTGTCTTTCAAGCTCATAAGTAGTTTAATTGTGGCTTTTTCTCCTTTTGATTGTTTCACAGTTATATAAATGTGTAATACACATAGAGTTGTTTGGTTTTTTCTGAGTTACATAATTAGCTAATAGAAGTTTTCTTTGTTCTTTGTATATTAGGTTGTGTACACATCAGGAATACTTAATTTGGCATATTATATGTATACATTAGCAAATGTTTTTGCTTATTCCTTAAAGAGCCTTCTAGGGATATGGAGATAAGTGAATTCAATATACATCCGAGTCTGATAAAAGTTTGCTGCATCTTGATGGCTCACAACGATGTTACAGACTTCTAAAAAAGTCGAGGAAGTTATCGAAGTCGAAATATGATTGCTACATTCTTGTCGGAGGACTGTGGCCCGATGTTGTAGCCTTCTAAGGACTGAGGTATTATATGTTGGTATTTTTTGTCTATCCTTTGTGCATTAATGAGCACTAAGGGCTTTATGGTGGCAATTAAGATTGTCCATTCATGTCCTGAACGGAGCCCTTCGGGTATTATGAATGATTGTTTGCCTTGCGTAAGTAGTCCTATCTAAAAGCCAAAATTTTGGTTGTCTCGATGTGGACTTAAACTCTTGATAACTTTTTATCTTTTTGAAAAGGGCTAGGAGCTAATTATTGCGTTCTTAACCCATTACGCTTTATATTTGGAATTAATAACATATCGAAACAGGTATGAAATAGAGCTAAGGGTATATGACACTTGAGTAAAATCTTGAGGATTACAACAAGTATGATGTAAGGGAGGAAAGTAAGTACATATTTAATATCTATATGAGTAGTGTTAGGTCATGACTTTAATTAAACAATGATCTTGTTTTAAGCTTAGCATGGGAAAAAGTGAAAAAATTCGGGGGGGATGTTGAATTTATCTTTTGGACACTTATTGTTGCTTTTTACTCATATGATCCGTAAAAGTTACCAATTGATGGTATTGAAAACAATACTTATGTCTAACACAAATAAGTTGTAGTTAGGGCTGTTTATTTATCAAGAAAATCTAAAAAAGAAAAATCTTTAAAAATGGGAAATCGGGTGTTTTATAACTTGTGATCTCTTATCTCTCTCAACAAAACTCTTTGCTACTTTTCAAAGGTTTAGTTTGGGGAAATTTCGAGGTATTTGGTTATAAGGCATGTGATATTGCGTGAGGACACACAATCGTTTAGTTTGGGGAATTTTGATAAGTGTAGAATACACATATCTGTTTGTACCTAAAATAACCCAATTAAACCCAAAACAGACCAAAAATGGCAAAAATATGCTTGTATTTGTGTTTTGTGTGTGCAGGTACGTATAAATCAAAAATGACAAGAAAGCAGTCAAAAACGAGCAAGCACGGACACGAGAACCAGAAGAGTACAAAGCCAAAGCCAGAAAAGCCAAGCCTCAGTCAAAATCAGCCAAAGATGGTCAACAAAAGTCAACAAGACCGACAATATTCCATTTTAACTCTCTAAGTTTCACAAAAGTCCAAGAATAGCCCCTCTCCTCTTAATGGGCCTTAAAAACCCAAATGGGCCATACCCGGATCCTAAAGCCCAAAACAGAGCCCACACTTTATTCAGTTGATAACAAACCACAAGGGCCAATTCTTGCAATTCTATTAAGTTATTCATATCTAAGAAAAATGGGAAAAGATGACACAAGGACAAATTGTGTGTTAATCCCCAATTTATAACAGTTTTAACTGTCATATAAACGCGCAAAACCTTTTTCTGATTTCACCCAGTCGTCCCTAGTTACCTTTTACATCAGTCAAAGGTGGTGTTTTCTCAAATTAAGGCTAGCATGGTCAATTCAGAAGCAGTGTTAAACAGAGGATAGGGTCGATTTTCAGTCAAATCAAAGGAATTTTGAAGTTCTCTTCTCTCAAAGGTCAGTCGTCAACTGGAAGAAAACACAAATAATAGTGGGTTTTTGTGCTAAAACACTCAGAGAACTAGCACAATGTCACATCAAGAGAATGACACGCTGGCAATCCTCAGGTGTCCACAATTTGATCAAACAGCCACAATTAAAAGCTCAAATGATTGAAGGAATGATTGGTTAAGATTGAAAGAGTGGAGAGCAAGGCAAGAGGGCTAGAATCTTCCAAGGCAGCCTATAAATAGGCCTCACTCTTCACACACACGGAAGGAGTTTTTTTTTAATCTAGTAGTAGCTTAATTTAGTTGTAGCTTAAATTTTAATTTCTAGCTTAATGATGTTTTTAATCTTGTAATTTTCCTTTTAAGTAATGTAAGAAAGCTTTTTATTAATGAAAATCAGTTTTTCTTAATCTCTCCAAATTTCTTTTTCATAAGCTATCTTAATAAGCCAAGTTGTCTCAATAAGCTAATACGCCTAATTTAATGCTCTTTCGTTATAAGCATGAAAGAGAGCTATATGAATTCAAAATTAATCATATCTAAACCTTTAATCATCTTAACTTACACTTGTGGATTATTGAGCTTTTTGGAACGGAGATCCCAAACATGGCAAGGGTTCTCTAGGGACTTAATCTCCTAGCTTATTTATAATCTAGGAGAGATTGTAGCTGCTTTTATTGGGTCCTATTTGTTTTTGCTGAGAGTTTGTAAGTTTCTCTTTAATTTTTTTCCTATTATTATAGCTTTAAATAGTATTCCTCTCTTTCTATATTTAGATCTGACTGTTTTGCTTATTTTGTTTGCTTATTAGTGCTCTTATTTTCTCTTTTTTTATCTAAATCATCATAGTTGTTTTATCTGTTTTTAACTTTCTTAGTTTTGATCTCATAGATTTTCTATACATTGTCTTAAAAAACCTCTAAAAAACCAAAAATATTAGTACAAATAGCTTAAGTACTTAGATTATTGTTATCCTAGTTGTTAAAGTCCAGGGCTTATTAAAGTAGTTTTAATCTGTAATTGTTTTGGTATTAAGCACTTGTTTACTAGATTTCAAATTTAGTAGCCTAATCAAAACTGTCTTAGTCTTATAGGGGTGTTTGGTTTAAGTCTATTTGACCTTAAAAAGTCAAAACTACTTGTGCAATTTGCTTGAGTCACTTGTGTTTACCTTTAAAACAATTAGGAAAAGAGTTTTTATAAGTTAGATTGTGAAATTGAAAAGGTTATGGTTTATTATGTTGCGTTTAAGTTAGTACTGCTGTCACTTTTGGCTTAAGATTAAGCCAAGTAATCTTAGGACTTAGCTTTTCAAATTAAGGTAGTATATAGTTTAGAGGTAGCTTAATATAGATTAGGTAATAGATTTAGATTTATTGCTTATTAGTTAGCTTAAGTTGCTGCCAAAATCCACCAAAGTGCACCAGTACTAACTAAAAGTTAGTACTGCTGTCACAAGTTAGTACTGCCACCTTTGGCTTAACTTTTAGTTAAGTAAGAATAGGATTTAGGATCTTAGATTCAAGTAATATTAAGTCTAGTTACAGCTTATTATAAATTTAATCTTAGTTTACATTTTCTAGCTTATTTTCCTAGCTTAATTTAGCTGTCAAAGTCAGTAAAAACTCTGAAAACACCAAAAACAGTAGGTTAGTAATTTAGCTTATTAATTTTTGAATCTTAGCTTAAGGTGGTAGAATTTATAGCTATTATAGGTAGATTATAAGTAGTTTAATAGGTCCTTAAAGTTTTAGAGTCTAATTTAGCTTTTAAAAGTTTTTAGCTTATTTGGTTTTTGTGCTAAATGCCTTATTTTCTGAGTTTGCTTGTTTCCTCCTCATTTTCAGTAGTCTAAAAGTACCTTAAGCTCTATTATCTTTTCATTTTTAGGTTAAGCACATCATAAGCTCATTAGAACTTCTTTCCTTTTACATTTTGAACTAGTGTTGAGTTTTTTATAGCTTATTTTCTAAAACCAAGGGTTAAACCCCACTTTCTGAGGTCAGTTTAGAAATAAGCTCTTATTGAGCTTATTTGTTATTTTCAGCCCAAGTAGCTTTTATTAATTTTGTTCCTACTAGCTTCCTTTACAACTTTGCTCTTTCAAGTTTTTAGTAATAAGCACTTTTAAAATTTGAGCTTATTAGGCCTTTAGTTGTTATCGGGTTAGGTCCTCAGGGACCATTCTTGTAATTTTTCTGTTTTAGTTGTTTCTTAGTTAATCCTTGCCCGTTAAGTGTTCTAGCCCCGTTAGTCCTTGAGTCTTTTACACAGTTAGTTTTTAATTAGTTTTATATGTTTAATTAATAATTAGGGTTAGGTTTTAATTAGTTTAATTAAACTTTTATAAAAAGATAAAAATTAGGGCTTTTATTTTTAGAAAATTTCTGTGAATTTTCTTTAATTAGTGTAATTTTTATAAAAATTTTAGGACTTTATTTTTAAGAGTTTTATTATTTTTTTAATTAGTTCAAATTTTAAAAAATCATATCTTTTAATCTAAAAAAAAGAAAAAATGTTTTTCTTTTTCCTAAAATTTTCTTTTGTCCTATCTTAGGTTTATAATTTTAGTTTACATTTTTAGGGATTAAAATTAGTTTAATTGTTCTTAATTGTCCATTTTAATTGTTGCTTTAGATAATCAAATCATCCATTTGCTTATTCAAATCAGAATCCAAGCTTAAACGAGATTTCAATTTCACTAGTCATTGGGAATAACAACCCGGGTGATCATATTTACCCGGTTTAATATACGTATTATATATTATATTATATATATTTTTGAGAGAGAATTTTATCAAGGGTAACTTGGTAATTTTCTTAATTACTCTTAAGGTTATATTTTTATAAATATTTTATAGTATATAAAATTGCTATCAAGTTTTTGGGGCCGTTGCCGGGGACTAGTGTTTAAGATTCCTTCGTTTTGTGTTTGTTGATTTGGTTTGAAGATCCTTTCACTCTCGAAAGTTTCATTCTTGTTTTATAATTCAAAAATCCAAAAAAAAATTTCATAAAAAATAAAAAGTAAAAAATAGTTTCATTTTCTTTTTAGTAAAATAAAAGATAAAAAAAATAGAAAAATCAAAAATATAAAAAATCTTCCTTTTTAATTAAAGAAATAAAAGTCATCAATTGGTAAAATTACCAAAATATAACATTCTCAACGGAGGTGTTATCATTTCAATTTCTGGTGAACTTGTTGGTTCCCAAATCGAATTAAAGATTTAACACTTGCCATTTGTGTCTCTACGAAGTACGGCTCACCTTGAAAAGCAATTTTCAAGAGCTACCGTGAAGTAGTTGATTATTTAGTTTAAGTCTCTTTCGTGTAACCGTTAAAATTCATTGTAAAAAAAATATTTAGTGTAAGTTTTGCTTTTTAATTTTTAGTTTTTCTTTTTATGCGCACTCGTTCGCAATCTCGAAGACGTCGACAACAACAAACTCTTCCGGTTGTTGTTGAAAATTTTGATTTAGAAGAACCAATTGTTGAAAAAAACGTTGTTCCAATGGCCGACAATCGAACAA
>BQNB010002499.1:82532-124174 GCA_026074375.1 Tanacetum coccineum
ATAAACTCTGATATTTTGCTATGGCATCGAATGAAATCTTATCTTAAAACGTCCATTTAAGGTCGTTTCCTATATCTTGATGGTTGTACTTTGACGCAGCACCCCATTGTTACCATTTCGCTGCTACCTGATTTTGGGGGTGTTACATGGCAGAGAAAGAGGTTGATATGGCTGAAAAGGTTGTTAGTACTGCTGATCTAGTTACTACTGCTGGTGAAGTAGTTACTACTACAACAACAACTGTTGATGAGTTGACTCTGGCTTAGACCTTAATAGAAATCAAAGCAGCTAAACTCAAGGCTGTTACAACTGCTGCTACAACAACTACAACTGATGTTACAAGACCCAAGGCTAGAGGGGTTATAGTTCAAGAACCAAGTGAATTTACAACAACAACATCACCTTCACAACCATCACAACTTCCACATGCTAAAGACAAAAGCAAGGCAAAAATGGTTGAGCCTGAAAAACCTTTGAAGAAGAAAGATCAAATTATGTTTGATAAGGAGGTTGCTCAAAAACTTCAAGCTTAATTAGATGCTGAATTTGAAGAAGAAGAGAAGCTTGCAAGACAAAGAGAAGAAGATGCAAACATTGTTGAATAGGATAATGTTCAAGCTATGATGGATGCAGATTATGAGCTAGCTGCAAGATTACAGACAAAAGAGCAAGGAGAATTGACTATTGAAGAAAAGTCAAGATTGTTTGTGGAGCTCATGAATAAAAAGAAGAAGCATTTTGCATGAATTAGAGTAGAAGAGCAGAGAAGAAAACCACCAACTAAGGCTCAAAAGAGAAATACAATGTCTACTTATCTGAAAAACATGGCTGGATACAAGCACAATCAATTGAAGACCAAAAGCTTTGAGGATATTAAGATGTTATTTGACAAAGAAATGAAAAGAGTAAACACATTTGTAGACATGGATACAGAGTTAGTGAAAGGCAGTGAGACAAGAATAGAAAAAGTTCTAAAAGAGCAGAGAAAAGAACTTGACTCTGAAAATTTAATAAAGGAAGCAAAAGTTAGATGAGATGGAGAAGCTGAAGTACGATGATGAAGCAAGACATAAAAAGCTATGAGACATAGTTTTGAGATAGAGGTAGCAATTGATGCTATACCTCTAGCCACTAAGCCTCCAATCATTGTTGACTGGAAAATCATCAAAGAAGGAAAGATGGGATACTTTCAAATCATAAGAGCTGATGGAAGTTCAAAAAGGTACTCATCAATGATTTAAATACTTAAAGATTTTAACATAGAAGATTTGGAAACTCTGTGGAAACTGATGAAAGCTAAGCATGGATCTACAAGGCCAGAGGAGGGCTATGAGAGAGTGTTATGGGGTGATCTGAAAGTGATGTTTGAACCTGATGAGAAAGCGTAAGTGTGGAGGCATAACAGCAAACATCTCTCAACGTGACAGTACTTCGGAAGTTATTTTCTTCAATCGTGTAAAAAAAGAGTATATTTTGTGAGGATTTCAGAATCTGCATATCTTATGATGTAGAAAAGAGATATCCACTTACACCTGAGTAACAAACTACATAATGCTCCACAATAAGCTTCAAACATTGACCATTGAATGAAAATGTGCTATCAACTCTCTTAAGCCTCATGAAAAAACAGTCGTCAAAAATCCTGAAAGTGTTTGAATGCTATTTCGTCTAGTGAATAAAGCTTTTAATCAAGAAACTTGACGATTTAGATGATGATACATCAGTTTTAGGGGATGAGAGAGTCTTATCTGGATTCTCTCTAAGACTTTTTGAAGCTGTTTGTAAGTTACTGCTGCTAAGGTTAGAGTTACTGCTGCTAAGCAAAACTTATGTTATTAGTGATATTAGTGAAAAATATGATAAGAGTTAGTACTAAGCCCATTTCCTCTGCTTAGTAAACTATTACTACTGCTAATTATGACGGTTAAGACTGCTCCAAAGACTTTTAGAAGAAACCTCACAAAGTAGTTAAATACAGGCCAGTATAGAAGTTACTACTCTTAGTGTAACTTAGTACTGCTAGTATATGTTAGTACTGCTAGAGTAAAGTTACAACTATTAGCATAAAGTTAGTACTGCTAGTGTGTAACTTGAGTAACTGCTGATCGAAGATGAAGAAAATATTCACAAAGTAGTTTACTATTGCTTGTACATAGTTAGTGCGTCGCTGGTAATAGAAATTAATGCTGTCTGGTTACATACTGCTGACAGATACAATGTCTAGAAAGAATTTCTATTCACCAGAACGGATAAAGACAAGAGAAAGGATAAAGGATGAAGATTGTTTGTCAAGATTACTTACGAGATAATAATAGATATTTTGATCTCAAAAGATTCGTATAAGTTATTTGTTTAGAAGATCATGATAACTTAGGAAAATATTGTAAGCCTGTTAGGACTCTTTGGTGTATAAAAGGAGTTCCTCGGGTATAGAGTTCTATGTACCAAAATCATATCAATTCAGATATCTAGAAAAGTGTTATTCGTAGCTTCAAGGTTTTGTAAACTCTAACACTATTAAGAGTGTTCGTTTTATATTGAGGCTGAAAGTTTAGTAAATTGTTTTGTTATTGATCTTGTTCATTACTATTTCATGGTAATTCTTCTTAGTATCATTGACTAGATTCCGCATAGTCTTTGATATTCACAATCAAAGTTTCTATTATAGTTGTGTTAGATTTATTTTGCATAACTATACCTTATACAAGTTAAGGGATTAAAGATCTATTCTATTGGGATAAACACCTTTTTAATGCATGTTTGGGTATATATGAAATTTTCATCTAAAAAGAGGGGAGATATGAAATTACCCTCATAGAAATTGGTAATCTTCGAGACATAGATCCATGATGTGAAAAATTAAAGAGTTGAGAGAGGGTGGGTTTTGAAGAAATAACTAAACTTATGGTTAAAAAGTAGTATAAGCAAAATATAGAAAAAATAAAAAAGATTTCTATTGTAAGCCAAACAGTTTTTAATTTTTTTTATATAAAAAATTTGATAGTACAGTTAGGTAAGGTAAAACTGCGTGAATTGTTTATGTTATTTTGATAGAACGAATCTTTGATTTAAATGTATGTGGTTTGTTCGGGACATCTCACGGCCATTTCTGATTTTTCTCCAGCCACCACAAATGTGTAGCTAATGAGCTCGGAACAATTGACCTCCTGTGTGGAGGTCAAGTGTTTTACACTACCAAATGACCTACTGTGTTACCCATAAGATTCTAGCCTAAAACACACGATCCGGAGGTCAGGGAGGATAAAAGAAATAAAAAGCCATATTATTAAATGTAGAGAGAGAAAGGGAAGATGTGCGTGTTTCTAGAGAGAGAGAGAGAAACACACACACTTATGAGATACAAATAGTTATCCTTACCTCTCCATGGAAGTATGGAAGGGGTATTTATAGGCGTGTGACCCTATAACTATCCTAACTTGACATTATTAGTCCCTACGTGTCACGCCTTACAATATCTAATGTAATTCCGTATAAGTCGACATATTTTAAGGCTAACAATCTTCCCCCAATATGTGGACATACAGAATTACTTACAATGTTCCTATTGAGTACAAATACAAACAAAATAAAGACTTCCAAAGTGCTTTCAATGCTGAAGATGACATCTTTGTCTTCTAGTCTTGATACTTGTACTCCAGATTGGATCTTCTGTGACTTTACTTGATCTGGAACCATTGTAGTATGCATGAATTGGATTAACTTCCCCCCAATTCATGCGCCATGTATTGAAAAGCTTCCTTCATAGACTCCTTTTTGACGAAGTTTCCGAATCAGCTTCCCCCAAACTAACATTCGTATCTTAAGCAGATTCTGAAACTTTGATGTAGTTTGAACGATCTTCTAACATTGACATTTATAGTGCATAGAGGAAGTTTGTAGAAGAATCAGCTAACCACACCAACTAATACTGCTTCTATATTGTACATGACATTTGGTCTTGGTGAATATCCGTTCTGGGATACATGCGAGAAATCAACAACAAATCTTCTCACGTATGTAGTATACTTCACAAACCATACTAAGTAAAGTAGTATAAACTACTTCCCCTGGAAGTTGACATAATTACATCAAATTACATGTTTTCCCCCATGATGGTTTTGAACTCTTGAAAGCATCATTGACGTGTACGGCCATATACTCGAGAAGTTCTTGTCTTAAGCAAACATCTTGAAAAGTTATGAATGACATTGAAGAACTTTGAAATATATTACTTTGACTGTAAAGTACCATTGACTTGTTGTAGCTTCAATCCCGTGAGAAGTGTTGATTACATCTCAACCTTTAAACTCTCTGGCTAACTTACCAACCTCGTATCCTGTCGGCTGTTGTTGTGAGCACACGGTGAAGTAAATCCGATATACCAAACTTGAAAATGAAGTAAAATCCCCCAAATTTGTTACTTGATTGAAGAACGATGCAAGATTAAATCTTTAAGTACCCTATACTCAACTGGAAAAGTATAAGAAGTACAACACCTCTTGAAATTATCCACATCGACATCTACGTGTGACACTGAGTACTACAATGTAACTCCTTTAAGTGATCGTTATCCAGGTCTTCAACCAACCACCCATTGACTGCTGGAAACTAGATACTCTAAGTCTTAATCATAACTGTATACGTCAAGCAAGTCATCAATCGATAGAGGGGGTTTAGGGAAAAGGGGTAGAAAGTAGAAGGAAGTCTCAATGATGAAATAAGTAGATGCCTTCGTGAAACCCACTTCAATCTCAAATAAGGGATACCAAATACACTTCGTGATCACTTGACATTAAAATCTAAATTCCATAGCTGTTTTGACGTTTTAGTGAATCTTAATGATCGTTTTAGCATTAAGTGTTATGTTTGCTTTGGTGTTTGTTTTGATTGACATGATTATATATTCCCAAATTCAGCCACATCCCACTTGAACCGTGGAAAGTGTTTAAGTTTGGTTCTTGACGAAATTAGGTGAAATTGGCCTTTACCAAGAATGATTTGAATTTCAGTTGAAAATCAATTTCGGTTGAAATTACCAAAAATGGTAAATTTCATGCCATAAAAATCGGTATAAATCACCTATTTTGAAGAATGGTATAAATCGCCTCCTTTAAGGAAGGTATAAATTGCCTCCTTTAGGATGGTATAAATCGCGGTCTATGAAAGTGGTATAAATCGCGGCCTTAGACAGAGGTATAAATCACCGGTTCAAAACCACGTATAAATCGCTGTGTTGAGAACAGGTATAAATCACCGGATCAAACCCACGTATAAATCCCCGTCTTTAAGACGCGTATAAATCGCCATCTACCACAAGTGTATAAATCGCCGGATATAAGACAAATTATACTTTTTGCTTTTTGTACCTTTTGATCTATACCTTCTTCTCCACTCCAAAACCCACGAAAAACACATCAAATAAGCTTGAATAATCACTATCTTAAGCTACTTTTGACACCGAATAAGCCCTAGTGATGCTTTAACTTTTTAGCCCGAATAAGCACATGAAAACCCACGAAATATATAAGCCACTCTTACGCCAAGTGCTATAAGCTCCATATAAGTTGATCGAAACCCATAAGCATGAACCAAACACCCCTTAGATATAAGTTAGAAACTATAAAGAAGAGAAAGTTTCCAACTTTTTATCTAAAAAACACAAGACAACATCAAGCCGTGGCTTTTTCTTGAGAAAATAAGCCACGGTAAGCTTGAATAAGCCACGAACTACCTCTAATAAGCAAAACACGAACACAAAACACTCCTAGGCTCTGATGCCAATCGTAACCCATAAGATTCTAGCCTAAAACACACAATCCGAAGGTCGGGGAGGATAAAAGAAATAAAAAGCCATATTATTAGATGTAGAGAGAGAAAGGGAAGATGTGTGTATTTCTAGAGAGAGAAAGAGAAACACACACACACTTATGAGATACAAATGGTTATCCTCACCCCTCCATGGAAGTATGGAGGGGGCATTTATAGGCGTGTGACACTATAACTATCATAACTTGACATTATTAGTCCCTACGTGTCACGCCTTACAATATCTAATGTAATTCCGTATAAGTCGACATATTTTAAAGCTAACATATTGGTAAAACACTTGAATTTTTTAAGAGTGGTCGAAAACGGTCATGGAGAACCGCAATAGCCACACATTTAGGGGCTGCCAAAGAAGGGCTCTAAATGGTCACGGGTAGAGGTGTTAATCGGTCGAGTTGAGACTTGAGACAAAAAATATCACACCTGAACCCGACCTTATTATTTGTTGGGTTACTTGTAGTCGGGTCAATTCGGGTCAGGTTCACTCTCGTCGATTATAAGTTTAAAAATTGGCTAGTTCTATAAGTTACATAAATAATTTATAAAAATTATGTAAATAAAATAAAAAATATTTATTCGAGTAAATCGAGTCAACTCAAACTCGTGTTAGGCAATTATATTCAACCAAATATTAGAGCTTATTTAACATTTGGGTTATTCGGGTTGACCAAAATAAGATCATTGACCCGAGTAACTTGATCCAAAATCAGGTTCGAGTCAGTTTAGTTCAGTTTGTGTTGAGATGGAGTTGCCTTACGGAAAAAAGAAATGCTAAAACCACAAACATTTTTAAAAAAATATTCACATAATGACATAAAATGTTTATTATTTGGATGTGTATAAGAGAGAGCACTTAAAAGTAAGAGAGAATAACACACAATATAAAATATATCATAATTTTTTTTAAACAAAAAGTAAAACGAAAAAGTGAGAAACCCAAATACAAACACCCTTTAGAAGAAAAAAAGTAAAGATGAACCAGCTCATCATCCAACACGTTTTGAGTCCCACCAAGAAACCACGCACCGTTGACACCTAACCTTCCATTTTCACCCAAAAAAAACCAATAATTTGTCGGTGATTCATTTCATAACACAATCATTCATAAAACCCATCTTGAATTTGTTTTTCTTTGGCTCAATTTTGATCACCATTTGTGTCTCTTTTTTTTTTTTAAATGGATCAGTTTGGTGTATTAGTAGAAAGTATTGGTTTTAAAGCTTATGGGAAATCATCAGCCCCATTAGCAGATTTAAAGAACACCAAAAAATCCAATACAAGTAATAGTAATATTAATAATGAGAATTCAATTAATGTTGATGATCTTGATGGTATCTTTAGATCCAATAATAATCAAAACCCACAATTTTCTGGTTTTGATGATGTTTTTGGAGGTGGGTTTGGTGGGAATAGTGTTAATGTTTCCAAAAGTTATGGTTTTGATGGTTTTGATAATGATGTGTTTGGGTTAAAGAAAAGTAGTTCTAGTGGTGATTATTTTGATGTTTCGGGTGTTAAGAAGGCGAATTCGGTTGATGATTTGGTTGGGGGGTTTGGTGGGATGGGTGTGAAGTCGAGTAGTGGTTCGAGTGGGAAGGGGTTGAATTTTGATGATTTGCTTGGGAATTTTGGTGGAAATGGGGCGAAGGCGAATGGTGTGAAAAAGGCAGAAGTTGGTTCGGGTTCGGATGATTTATTGTCGGGGTTTGGTTTTGGTGCTAAAAGTTCTTCAAGTAATGGGTATGCTATACCCCGTTTTGTTTATTACTTTATTTGTTTTTTAGGATCATAATTTTAAGTGTATTACACATGATTGCAAAAATGCTCATAATGTGCATGAAGTTTAATATGGTATATGTACATGCCATCGTTTTAGCGTGATTCGGAATGTTGGCTTAGCTAATGTGGTTACTTACGAAATGTTGGCTTAGCTAATGTGGTTACTTACCATTGTTTACTTTAATTCTAAGTTAGCTTTGTTCATTTAACATCTATGCATATAGGGGTTTCTGCGATGTAGTTTTGCAATGGGCACTTAGCGGAAAAGTACTAAGTTTAAGCGGCGTATGTGGAAATTAAAAGAGCAACTCATTCTGCTTAATGTCTTTATGCATCACAAAAGTATGATTGAATGCAGTGTTTAATATTATGTAGCTTATTACCCTTCTCAATAGGTTGGTTAAAATGGTACCAGTTTGTTAAAATGCATCTTGAATTCATTTGTGAGCCATGAAGTGTTACGTTGATTAATTTCGCAGCTTGACGGATTTTTGTTCATATTTACAGAAGGAAAGCAGAAGCAATTCCCGCTTTCCAATCAAGTGGTAATTCAGCGATATCATTTTCACCTTCTGCTGAAGATCCCTTTGTGATGTTTGAGAATACACAGGGGACCTCTAAAGCAAACTATGGACCTTTCGGTGTGGATGATTATCTAGATTCCATGTTCAGCACGGGCACTCAGTCAAATACTAGACCAAGTCAAAGCTCTACAAGTGAGGTAATAACACGTTTTAAGGAAAGTTGTGCTGTATATAAGGGCTATTTTGATTTAATGTCCGCGTCTTTCCACCTAATTTGAGAGACTTATGCTTCCATATCACAATAAAAAAAAAACTTTTTTTTTCAGAAGAATGTTGTTTTTGGTCTTTTTATGTATCACTTGTGGTATCGTAAATCATCTGCATTTGTTAAACACGCTAGCAATTTATCATCTGATTCTTATATCTTTAAACAACAAAAGCTCATCTACACTATCTGTTGTAGCCCTTTTTATTTCAACTGGTTCTTAACCACTTACAAAATGCACCCAAACATTCCCTAGTGTGTTAGGTAACCGAACATTTGTGCTGACACGTGGTACACATTTTGCGTTTCAGGATTCTGTTTATGATGCTCTTTTCAACAACAATGTTGCTCCTAAAGAGAAGAAGGGCTCGTTCGAGAGCTCACACAACTCGAAGAAGGCTTCGTTTGAGAGCTCACACAACACGAAGAAGGCATCATTGAAGCCTAAGAATACCAATGATTTTGATTATCTTTTTGGAATGGGAGGTAATAGCATTTTAAGGCTTTGTCAACTTGTATGTATTTGAGCTAGAGGTGATGATTTCAATCCAGTCACCTATAAATGGGTTGATTTGGTCTATGTTTAATTATAATGGTTCAAATGGGTTAAGCTAAAATATTTAACTGGAAAGCAAACGGGCCAAATGGGTTAAACCAATAACTAACAACGCACCCAACACCGGCTTAACCCGCATGGCTGAACTAAAATATCAACTCTTTTGGCGCGAACCCTTTTCACAACTTAGCCAGCCGGCCTAACCCGCCCATTATGGTACCTCTAATCAGGCCCTTTTTTTCCCTGCAGCTGATTAACATACTTGTATTATTTTTTTGTATGCAAAAGACGCTCCTCCATCAGGAGAATTTCAGGAAATCAAAGGAGAAACTCCAGAAAGAAGACAAGCAAGATACAACCAGCACTTAGCAACCCGGGAGCGCATGGTACTAGATTACTTCCACAAGCATTTGGTTTTTCTTTCCGATTAGTAGCCACTTTCTGTCTTCCCTAAATAGAACTGTCTCTTGGATGATCATGATTAGTTCGATCCATAATGGGTGAGTTCATAATGGAACAGTGACTTTACAATTCTTGGTAGAACGACAGAACTTGGTACTAGGAGTAAAAAGGAAAAAAAAACTAACTGAATAATCACTCTAATCTAAAATATTCTAGTGAAAAATTGGATTAAACCCAAATAGCATGTAATAGTATATCGTGTTGGCATACAGATATATAATTGTACGCTCTAGAATATTTAACCTTGAACTTTCAAATTCAGAGGAAATAGATTTCATGAACGCAATCCTATGGATGGGCTTGTCTAATGTTGCTTTATGAGCAAACCATTGAGTTCAAAAGAAATAAGATGCTTTCCATGATTCAGTATAGCAGCTTGAACATGTTTATGGATCAATATTAGGCCTAGTGAAGAAGTACATGAATTGTGGCTAGACCATATCAAACAAGAAATCTCTCCGTATATACCTATGCAGGAACCCAAAACCATCTCAAGCCTCCTCTATACATAAGAGAAATGTTTAGAAGATTGAGCCGTGGTCTTCTAAATTTGGAGGAGCATTCTGCATTAAGATATTTTCTTTTATTGTTTTGACTCTTTCTCGCGTATTGATTTTTAAATTTTATTCTAAAGTATATTTTGATAAATACACGACTTATTGCATATATATAGATTCAAATTATGTGTAGTTTAAATAAGTAGAACCAAATGTTTAAAGAAACATTCATAGGACGCACCGAACTGTCTGATATGCCCAAGTTGTAGCTCCATTCATTATGATGAGTATTACATCGACTTGTGACCATATAATGATTTTTAAGTTTGGAACATGATAGCTCTGTGTAAAGGGGTGAGCATCGGTTTGGAACCGACCTGAACCGACACAAACCGAAACCGAATCAAGGTAAATTGCCAACCGAGAACCGAACCGAGTATATAGTATATAAACCGAAACCGAACCGAATAAGTCGGTTCGGTTTAGGTAGTTCGAACCGGAGAAGTGTCGTTTTGAACCGAACCGAACCGACCAAACCGAAATAAGTATAGAAAACCGAACCGAATAAGGTCGGTTCGGCCCGGTTTCGGTCGGTTTATCGGGTCATGTTGGTTTTCTGGTGAATATGCTCAGCTTTACTGTGTAGCGATAAAACAGAACCAATCACATATCATAGCAGTTACACTAGGACTAAGAAACTAGTTATGCCAAAACTATATCGTAGGTGATTGAGACTTGTATTGCTTACGTCGCAAATATGGCAATTTTGGTCCTTAATCACCCGAGTGTCTATATTTAAAGTCGGGTGTATAATATCATGCTTTGATTTTATGGTTATCAGGGTGTCATTAGGGTATGCCTCTTTGAAAACCCAGTGGTATCGTTGTTTATGTGTATCAAGTTATTTGAATGTCATTCAAGTCCACTCTTATGGAATCATGGTACTAAATAGTCCTTGATATAAACTGGTTGTAACTATCAGTTATTATTCCTGCATAGCTAAAAGTATGTGGTTTATATCTAATACCAATTTCATAGGACTTCCACTAGTGATCCTATCTTCCCCATTACGCACTCCTGCTCTTAGCGCAGATCTAAATAGGTGTTTCTTGTACTTGAATAACAATCTTGCACAACGAACCTCTAGAATTCGATTGTCAAAAAGTACAATGAGTATGAATTATCTAAAAAATATGAACGTTTGTGATTATCATGATTGTCCATCAATCTTCACCTATAATTAGTTAATAAGTTTATGCGATGGGACTTTGTATAACGTATTATGAATTCATGATATTTTACGAACAACCAGCAAGTGTTCATTTTGATGGTCAGTTCTCATTTCTCAATGGTACTATTTTTCTTTATATTACTTGCTAGGTTAAAGCTCTCAATGAGAAGAACAAGCGTGACTATCAAGCGCAGAGAGAGCAAGACGAGAAGCATGTAAGTATTTATACATAGCAGCTTTATGCATTCTTGGGACTGTGAGTCCATTGAATTCTGATAAAATTGCTAGGGTTTGAATAAATGTTTTACTGCTAGAGACACGTGTATCTTCAACTTGTATATTCTACCCTCTATTTATGTTTTCAAAAACACAGTTACTGAATTTCTTGAAGGCTGTTCTGATAATATTGGCATTTAGCAACAGATTAGAGGTAACCAAACTTGTGGCTTAGGTATAGGGCTGAAACGGGTTAGGTTAGGTTGGCCACAACACTTTTTCTTCATAATCTTCAAGGTTTTATGCTTTTATGCCGTAAGATTGTTTGCAAACTTTCACCCGTTTTTTTAATTAACTACAGTAAATATCTACTTCAATTGGTCGACTCGATAGAAGTAAAAGATAATCAGAATCGACCCATACATAAGGGAATGTGTCGGAACTACCACCTCAAAAAAATTATGATGGTATAAGTGAACATGTTTGTTGAAATGAAGAAGAAGCTGAACACTTGTTTTTGGAGTTTGGACTACTACATTTGTTTATTATTAATTCCAAAGCTACGTCAATTAATATTAATTCACGTTGCTATCATTTTTAGTTTTATTTTTGTATTTCATTCTTATTATCTTGAGTTCTTGACATGATCAAAATTTCATAAACGGTACGTGAGGGTGCATACCGGTATTGTATACTAAACTCGATGCGTACACTCGTTGTTTCTTACATCTGTACTTGTACCAAAAAATTTCAGAGGGTTGCTGCAACTCTAGAGGGTGATATAAAGCGATGGGCTGTAGGAAAAGAAGGAAATTTGCGTGCTCTAATATCTTCATTACAACATGTACGTTATTCGATCTATCATTTTGTTTTTTGTTGAAACTTCTGTATCTCCCCTTGTTCTTTAATTGCAGCCAAAAAAGTTGTTTCTTTTTCTCTGGTTTTACGTTCTTTATGGGCATCTGTATGTTTATGTATTACTGTCCGTTTGATTGTTACTATATGTATAATGATGCAGGTTCTTTGGGCTGGAAGTGGGTGGCAGCCAATTTCATTGACTGATTTAATTACATCTACAGCCGTTAAAAAAGCTTACTACAAAGCAACTTTATGTGTTCATCCAGATAAAGTTCAGCAGAAGGGCGCAAGCGTTGAACATAAGTATATTGCAGAGAAAGTTTTTGATCTTTTGAAGGTAAAGTGTCACTATTCGTATACTATCAAATACTGAATGCAATATGATTTTCTGAATTGCAATAGCAACCCAATTTTCTGTCTTAATATAACCATATTTTGGCCAACCCAAACCTGATCCGACCCGTTTTTTCCCCTTTAGAAATATCCTGTCTCAACACGATATGTTAGCTCAATCATTGATACGAGTTTGTTTTCGAGAAAAAAACCTAACATTAATAAAAATTAATTAATGATTGTAGAATTATCTCCCCTTATCGCCCACTCATTAACCCCATCTTCTATTTAATCTTCTTTTTTTACATTTCCATTCTTTCTTCTTCCGTCACTGTTTTTTTCACTCTTCTTTTTTAATAGTGAATTATTTGAGAGTCTAGGTTTTTAGGAACTGATGGGGTTCGGTTGAACCCTCTCACCTAAGGGTGGCTCTGCCATGCCGATTATGTAAAAATAATGATGTGCACGTTAGCAAGTATACTTGACCATTTGAGCCATGTCATCTTTTATACACAATTGGGAGCCCCTATTCTACTTATCTGGTTCTAGCACGGATCGTGACCATGTTCAAATTTTATTATCCTTTTGTTTCCCTTTTTTGTTTCTTAGTCTCTACATTGTATATGATTTTATTTCTACCCGCATTACATCAACATTTTCGCATCTGATTATACTCGGCTTAACTAGTTGGACGTGCTTTTGACAGGAAGCATGGAACAAATTTAATGCAGAAGAATTTAAGAAATAATAAGGTTTTCTCATACCAGCTGATTTAAGCAAACTATGATGAAGCAACAAAATGAGTTTAATGCTGTATAATATGTGCAAGGTTAGTTGTTTCGGGGAATTTGTATTTGAGATCTATCCAAGTAATACAAGTTATGTATATGTACTAATAAGTTTGTGTCGCTTTATCTAATTGTACAAAAGAAATACGTCCTGTTGCTTTCTGTAGGGTATTGCGCTTTTCATTTAGCAACAGTCATTCATTGATTCAATTGTTGTGTATGTTAACTGTTTGCAAGTTAAACTCTGGGTTGTAACTTGTAACTAAAGATATGAGAGATATCGTTATTTTTATTTCGAGAATTATATTTGAGAGTATACTGGTATGAAATTAGTGAAGATTCCACATGTGATATATAGCAACACTATTTTGTGCAAGTAACATTCGGCATTAAAGCTAAATTTCAAGTTGGCCATTAAAACGGTTAATTTTGTTTCGAAGGGGAATTCATTGCAAATACTAGCTTGGCCCATTATTGCTGAGATAATGGCCTACTTCTTCACATCCAGCGCACAATGCATGCGGTTATTGATACACAGATGAACCATGGTACACTTCTGTGTACTAGCTAAAGCGTCACGTATGTCTGGAGATCATATGATCACATCCATTCCGGTACCGTAATAGGTAAACTCGGAGCGGAAAGAGAGATTACCGAGATTACCGACTGTTGCTCCATAAATTACTGAAATATATGAATAAGAAGTAACTGCGTTTAGACAAATTCAGTTGGATTATCTAGCTGAATTTGTGCTCATGAGAGTGGTCTGAGTGGGGGTGCAAGGTTTATAATTTCGTTTATCGGTCATTATTCAGTCATCAAACTCTGATACGCACATTTGTGACAATATCGTCCACGTTGATAGCAAATGGAACCACATTGTTTTTGGTGAAAGTGGAAACTCGAGAACATGAAAGCTTTCGTAAATATAGGCTTGGAACTTAAACTTAATTCATAAATCTGTTAATGTATCAATCTGAGTTTGAATAATCTTCAGTATATTTTGATGTTCATCATATCTTTATCAGAGTTAAGATCAACATAGACCCATTATTTGTCATAGATCCAATGAACCAATCATAGCCACTCATTTTTTCATCAAAAATAAAAAAACTCACTTTCCACCTCTTTTTTAAAAATAAAATATCTTACAAACGGTAAATCGTCACACGACAAAAAATACACCATCGCGACGAGTATTTTTTTATCTTTCAGTAGACGGGTGACACGATATACTTTCGAGGAACTTTTTTTCGATTTTTTTTTATTGATAGGACGACTACCCTTTTGGATAATCCGGAGACGACTACCCTTTTGGATAATCCGGAGTCAATGTAACTAAATCTCCGTGGCAATGGGGGTTCGTAAATTTATGTAAAAAAGAAAGGTAATTAGAGGGAAAAGGAAGGAACACTCGTCAAGAGGTGAGGCTCTTTCTACACTTTTTAGAGAAGATCAAACTTTCTATTTAATACTTCTCGTCATTATTCATAAGAAAATCAATATTAGTACTCGTATGTCGATTTTCTCTCAGATACACACATTGCATCAATTCTATGTCTCAGTGAGTTGTTTATTTTCAGCTATTGGTATGATTTGCTTCTATTAAGAACTTTATTAGCTATCTATTGTTGTATTATCTTGACAAAAGTAATTGAGAAATAAACTTAAACTACATTTAACAACTCAGAAAGTCTATTGTTTCTTTAATAACAAAAATCACATTATTTAAAAAACTTACAATTTAACGTACTCGCACTGCTTTCTTCCATTTTTAAGATTTCATTATATGAATTCAAGATCTATAAACTTTAATTTGAGAAAACACAAATATAAACTGTTAAAAACACACTTTTAGAAACGGAACAGTACTTCTTTGATATGCCATGGGACTGAATCTATCATGTTTTAGTAGTGTAACTTTGGCCGAAACCAATTTGAAATAATAATGTACATGAGATCTTTTACAGGTTTATGCTAAATAAAAATCCTTTTCTTTCCATATTATCAAAGATTTATGAAATAAGAGTTAGAAAAACATATTAAAATGTAGCGACTTGTTCGAGGCCAAGATCAAAATCAAATATTTGACAGGCACGGAGAATCGCTTATTGTTATGGCCAACCTTCAATGCAATTTTTCGTCATTAATTTTTTTGGCGATATTGCTCTGCAAATTGGCTTTCGTTAACTTATAAAAAAGAATATGATTCAAAGCATCGATTTAAACAAAGAAACGTGGTTAAGAAATATAAACTCCTTCACCGCGATTTCCTTGTTTAAATGAATGATATGAATCAAATACAAAAAGAGCCAAAGATAAAAAAAACAAAAGGTTGATTCAAATCATCGATTTAAAAAGCGAAACGTGGTTAAGAAATATAAAAATCCCTCGACCACGATTCCACTGTTTAAATTAATGATATGAATCAGATAAAAATAAGAGGCGGAGATGAGGAATGTGTTAGGGTTTGGGAATGAGGTGAGGTATATATAAGGGGAGTGGGCTTCTTTGGTGTTTGGGTTAACGAAACTTTGGTGGGCTTGTGTCCAAAGTTTGTAAAATAAAAGAATTTATAATGTTACATCTACAAAGAATTTATATATTTCGTTCATATTAAAAAAAAACTTGTAGAAAAAAACTTGTTACATCTACAAAGTTTGGGAATGAGGTGAGGTATACTTTTATTCATATATTTCGTTCATATTAAAAAAAACTTGTAGAAAAAAAATAATGTTACATCTACAAAGAATTTATAAAATTCTACATATACTTAAAACAAAAGTAAAACGACGGCGTTTTACTTGCTTTGCTACAGTGGCCCCTTTTTTTGGCTCCTAACTTTGGGCCGACCCATTTGACAATTTTTTTTTCTTTCTTAATTTTTTTTCTTTCTTAAGTAGGCAATGTAAAAAAAAATTGCTTGGTACAAAATAGGAAAAAACAAATATAAAAGTATTGATTTATTCAGATAAAAAAATACGCGCGACATAAGGCAACAAAATTACAAAAATACTGATTTATTCAGATTAAAAAACACCCGCGACATGAGGCCCAACACATAAGCCCATATTAAAAAAAATATTAAACATGAGACCGAACAAATAAATTCACACAAAATAAATAAATAAAAACCGCTCCGCAGCAACGCGCGGGCAACTTTAAAATAAACGGCGCCAAAAAAAAACACCCCGGCGTACGCTAAGTAAAAAAACAAAGACAAAAAAGAAAAATTATTATTCAGGAAAAAATTAGCCCCGCCGCAACGCGCGAGGTTTTATGCTTGAGCACACCAATAAAAAAACCTGCCCCGCAGCAACGCGCGGTTACTTTGGCTTGTTATACTTATAATATGACTTGTCATGTGAAGTGGTTCAATCAATTTACATCGTAATTGTTCTTTCTTTTATCTTACCATCCACAATTGGTTGTCAAATCATTGTGTGAATTTTATTTCGTAAACATTTTGTGGATAAATCATTTCTCTAGAAAAAATATAGACTTCTACTCCATATTATTGTTAATAGAATATGTGTCGGTTAAATGGACCGCCTAGTTTTGTGGGTTTTTTAAAAAATGATTGAGAAGCTTAAATGTGTGATTAACTTTATGCATAAATGGATGTTAAAGTTATTTATCGGTTTGTGAAAAAGTTGTCTCTCAGGCTCACCAACAGGACTGACACACAAGATTAGGCATATATTTAAACATGTCAATCAATGCTTTTTTTTAAATATAAAACCCAATGTATCTAACTACTTATAAACCCCGTGAATTAGTCGGTCAAAAGATCAGAAACCATGTTTACCAAAAAGAAAAAAAAGAATGTATTTTCTTGAAACTTAAAATTACTTAAAAGTAAGTAATAAGGTTTATATAAAGGATCCTTGATTCATACATACTATTGACTTAAACCATACACACTTATCTATTATATCTAAAGATTCAATACTTAAATTTAATGTGCAGGTGCTCATAATGAATGTGAGGTGCTCATAATTAGTGGGTTGTAGAAGTTGAAGTAGAAGAATTCCTGAAAGGTTCATGCGGTTATTTTGCAATTAATTCTCCTTCACATGGTATGAAGAATAAACGAATAGATTGGTATACCAAGAGGCATCGTGATGTAAGTTTTTAATTAATTGCAATTGTTTGAGGTCTTTGTATCAGTTTTTCATGTTTTGCGAGGCATGCCGACCCGTGCGTTGCACCGAGCTTAGTCTTTGGGGAAAATGATAGTGTTCCGTCATAAGTATGTAATGTGTTTAAACACTTGTGCATAAGTTATGTTTATTTTATAGGCTTGAGTAGGTTAATGCAAGAGATTGTTCACTTGAGGGGTCTTTTTTGGTACACTTTCATTGAGTTGAAGGTACAAAAATCCAGCTCATACATTAGCTTTTGAAATCAGTAAGTGTGTAAAACTTTTCGAATAAAAGAGCTAAGCTTATTATATACAGATCTACGTACTCTATTTCCATATTTCTATCGGGCGAAACCCCGGCATCTAAAAAACCTTCGCGAGAAGCAAAGACCGAAATACACGAATGACCGTGTTTAATTGTGTAAGCTCATTTCACAAATATGTACTCATGCATCTTCTACAAATAATTTTGACATTAGAGCACTGGGAGTGGTGGTGCCAAACTTTTGGTGCCAAACTCAAAAAGTGGTGTCACGTCAGCAAAAGAGAGTTTGGCACCAAAAATGTTATGGCACCAGAATTCAGTGGCATTGGTTTCACTTGCAACATGCATAAAGCTCGTGCGATGTATGACTCTACTTTATATAATCTTTTATTTTTGATTAAGAAAATCCTCGAACATGCCGACTATTATAGATGTTTTCAGGTTAAAGCAGATAATATTTTCTTTTTCCGTTGATAAGTGTACATTTTATTAATGCAATTCTACTGCGCTTTTGTGACATAAGGAACATGCAGATTTGGGAGTTGAGATTTGAGACGACGAACTCATAAGGAAAAAGTAAAAACGTGTACCCACATTTTGTTTTAAAATCGAAAAAGGGTCTCTGAGTTTAACAATTACCATACACATACGAATTTAATTGATGGATTATGAATGCCATACTTGCTAAATTTGACATATGAAAAACTATGATATCCAGTTTTTTAATTTTTTGGCCACATAGATATAAAAAAAAGAACCATTCAGTTTCATAATTAACACAACATGTAGATATTTACATATCATATAATTAAGGAATAATGAGTACAGCAATGGAACTAACATTTAGAACAATATATCGACTTCTTATCTCGTATCTACTTCATGAACTCCACCTCAAGGCAAAATATAAATTAACACAATAACAACCATGAAATTCATTAGATTATCAAATGGGTAGTGGGCTAAAAATCCATGTTTATAATATAAAAAAGTAGCATGACTTTCTTTCTTGAGGTTCACATTCGATTCCAGTAATGTCACAATGGACTACAAAGTTTCAACGCCGTGGGAGACAGGACCAATGAAAAATTACGTTGCACATATTACTCTCCTCGAAGGTTCATCATTCATGATTGATTGTGTGCATAAACGGATAATAGTCGTGTCGTATAACACGTCCAGTAATTATAGACAAAATTCGAGATAAGTTTGGCATTTCTTCAACTATAGATGTCATGTTTTGACCTAATGCTCCAAATCGTTAGCAGTAGAGTTACTTTAATAGCACATGTTTGACAATATACAACCTTTAATTAGAGATAAAATCATACCTGATTAAGTTTTGAACAACCTTTAATGACTTCAGCGTGGCCATTTTTTAAGTTCAAAATTTTATCAAAAAGAGTAGACTAAAGGTTTTAAGTTGGGCTAATGACTTAAAAAGTTATCTAACTTGACATTTTTTGTCTTTGTTCCATTATTTTTTGGCAAAACCTTTAGTTATACATGATTAAGTCTTGTTGAATAAATAAGTCCAACAAACCTTGAAAGCTAGCGCGGAATATAGACTCAAAGAAAACACACGCGTGATCCCAAACGTTACATTGTATTAATTAACGAATAAGCAAAGAATAATGTACAAACTAGAATCCCCCCTCATCCCTATTTATAGAGATGAGGGGGTAGAAAACTTTCCTAAATCCAATAGGAAACATCCTAGTTATAATCTATTCCTAATCTAAATTACAATGTACACTTAACCCCCTAACCTATGTTAAGTTTACTCCTAATATCCTACAATTTCCACCTTAGGAGTAACACTTAAACATAACCGATACTCAGATTAGTTTTCATAGACTCCTTTCTTCTTTTCAGCAACATTACCCTCTGCACCCTCTTGAACAGGTACTCCGGTTACCATAATGTTTGCCCCCACCTTTATACCAAGGTGTACCTTTTTCCCGCTCCTTTACCAAGCAGTCCGTGCTTGTCTTCTCTTCAGGTTACTTGTCCTCCAACCGTTTTTGAGCCACTGCAGTATCATCGTTACTAACCTGAAAAACCTTAGCTTCACGATCCCTGCAGTTCCACCTCAAACCAAACACGCTTTTCATCTTGTACTCCATGGACTCCTATTTCAACACCAGGACCAAGTTGTTTGAACCCAACTTGTTTATGACCAAGTTGTTTGAACCCAACTTGTTTAGAACCAGGTTGTTTGAACCCAACTTGTTTTGAACCTCTATGCTTTTGTACAATATTTCCATCGAGCTTTTCGATGTTTAACCTAGTATTCATACTAGCCATTCTTCTTTAACCTTGCTACAAACCTTGTCAAGTTGCTTTTTAACCAACTTTACCGACAAGTCTCATAAGCCGTGTGTTAACCCCGCTTTCTTGTAAACATTGATCTACTAACCATTAGAATACCCTAAAGCTTTGATCTTTCTACCTCATATCTACAACCTTGATATACCTTGTACTTCAAGTAATCACTTTTCTTGAATCATGAGAGAAAGCTAAACCTTACTTGTTTTCCAAGAACCACCAAGACTTAGAATACCAAGAAACCTGCGGACACCTTTAAGTCGACCTAGCTTCAAGAAACCAACGTAACCTGGCTCTGATACCACTTGTTGAATAAATAAGTCCAACAAACCTTGAAAGCTAGCGCGGAATATAGACTTAAAGAAAACACACGCGTGACCCCAAACGTTACATTGTATTAATTAACGAATGAGCAAAGAAGAATGTACAAACTAGCATCCCCCCTCATCCCTATTTATAGAGATGAGGGGGTAGAAAACTTTCCTAAATCAAATAGGAAACATCCTAGTTATAATCTATTCCTAATCTAAATTACAATGTACACTTAACCCCCTAACCTATGTTAAGTTTACTCCTAATATCCTACAATTTCCACCTTAGGAGTAACACTTAAACATAACCGATACTCAGCATCTTTTCCTCGTGCTGGAACCTCGAATCGGGGACCACCTTGTCGACCAGGCATTGTACTTCAGTAATTTTCCTAGATTAGCTTTCATAGACTCCTTCACTTTCTTCTTTCCAGCAACATTACCCTCTGCACCCTCTTGACCAGGTACTCCGGTTACCGTAATGTTTGCCCCCACCTTTATACCAAGGTGTACCTTTTCCTGCTCCTTTACCAAGCAGTCCGTGTTTGTCTTATTGTAGATGTTGTCAGTAGTAAGAGTAGATGTTATTTCAGGAAATAAAAGGTACCCTTCAATTCATGTAGGCGGGTTGATTGTATGGGATAAGAATATTTTAGTTAAAAATTATGTAATGTGCTCAGAGTACATATGCTCAATTGGATTGCAGTACATTGACCAGATATGTCGCCATGTCTTCTGTCCAAGCTGCCCTCGGATCCGTCTTTTAAGATCATGTCACAATTTACACTTGTAGATGTTAGGCTATTTTTCAAATTTAAATCAAACAGAAGTATCATGTGAGCTTAAATCGTAATTGTTTGTAAATTTAGAGATGATAATAGGAAAATACGTATTACAATTAAACTTGGATTCCTTCACCCAAAGTCTCTAAAGAGTTGACGCTAGTGGGCGTAAAAACATTAGATAACTGTGGCCTGAAGTGACAAGTGCTTAAATATCCTCTTGATGTACCAATGTAAGAAAACCCATTTTAATGATATCAATCCTAAGACCAATCAAGTCTTCAGCTCACCAGTCAACAACCGAAACTTGACTTTCTTCTGCGACCATATATGCAATAAAGTCTACACATCGGCCAATCAGTATTACTCTTTCAGATATTGGTAATAAATTTCCTGATGATCGTAGAATGGTAACCGCACTAGACAAATTTATAAATCTAGTTTCATGTAAATAATCCTCGGTTGCAGAAACCAATTTCCATTAGCAAATTCTTCTGTCATTTCAATATATTCTGCCACACATCTTGCCAATGCAATGTTTTCTGTAGATAACTCAATATTTGCTTCATAACAGCATTTTGCAGCAAGTTCAACTTCTTCAGGCCCTCCCGATACATTCGGGAAGATGTGACGACTTCACGTTAAAGATCATGGTATTATTAGTAGTCTGATATATAGCTTCTTTATATAAACCCACACTTTTAAGACGTAAAGGAAACTACACCATTGAAGAAGCCTATAGATTATAGAGAGTGCAAGAGTATGACTGTAAATTCAGATGATTATTATCATCTGCGTGTACCCTTATGTATTAGAAAGGACTCATATTTTCTAGAGACAGTTTGTGATATCACTCGCGGACTTCACTGCTTATCAATTTGGCGATGCTGAGGAAAGCTAGCGACATCAGCAAAGCAAAACCAATCACCAACCCTGATCGGTCTGGATCAATATTAGCGAGCTAACCGTCTAAGTGGAACAACCGAGTATTTGTCAACAATCCCATCAAAACCGCAAATGCCGTGTTGTCAAGGTGTAGTTGTTCCCCCATCAGAAATGACCGCTGACACTTCAAAAGGTAAAGCTAATTCAGCAATCCAACGCAGTCAAATGATTCTAATCATTAGCATCCCGATCAGTAGCAAATATATCAATCCATAAGGAAAAACTGGTTCATCATCAGCAACAACCTCGTCATAACCCTATAAGCAAACGGTTTCGTCAGCAAAACGATCAGCAACCGCCCTGCCATCAGAGCTACAACACCAATCATACAGCAAATCGCACTTAGTAGAAAGAACCCTACCATTCAGCAAAGCAAACATCAACACCCGGACTCTGTAACGCCGAAAAGATAACTGTGTCAGTAACCAACAAACACACCTGTGTCCATGTAACCCAAGGAATCGAGAGTCGCGGCGCGAATAAGGTTGCCAAAAAAACCTTGTGTTACCCAAGAATGAGGATTAATTTATTGTAAGAATTTTTCACACACACCAATAAGGAATGTACTTCATTTAGAAGAAGAGCTGAATGCGTGTACTCTCGGTACATTTGAGACACTCCGCCTATTAAAAAAGATACAATAGGATGAATCGTTTTGTACCAAACGATTTAATTAGGATGGTGAAGCCCACATATGTGGTGTTAATGTAAAGATGGTCATCTCTAGGTTGTTTCTTCGTGAATGATAGATGGTATTAAAATATTAGCAAAACTGTAATGTGCTCTGCACTTACTTCGCACTTGTACAGAAATATCCGGTTCATTTGATGAGGTGGCGTTTGATGTTTATCAAACCTTTTCTCGGTAGAGTATAATGAACAAACACAACAAGTAATGACACAACCGATGTCCCAAAACCAAATCAATGCTGCTACTGCAAAGACAAAAGATATAGGTTAATATGCTTTGCAAAGACTAATAATATAAATCACTTAAACTTTTTGACGGGAAAATATTAAGCCATATGCCATTGCTCCTACTTCCATTTTGCTAATTTGAATTCAGTGATGCATAGAACCATAGGGTAATAAGGAAATCCAATTAAGTACAGAAAAATAATGGAAATAGAAACATAAAAGAATACCATCATTATTAAATCTTGGAATGAGTTCATAGTGATCTAATTGCTCCAAGCAAATTCGCACCGTCCACCTTTGCGCCTTCCAGATCCTATTAAAACATAAGTTTTGTTTTACCCACTTTTGTCACTATTAAAGGAAAGCTAACCTTGTAAGCTACAAGTTGCCATATGATGCTAGATGTATATTCTGAATGTGCGCATCAACAAAGTAACCTGCAAAAGATTATCCGAAAAACAAAATTAACAAACCCCCCCAATTCTGACATGAACCCTAATTTCAAAATCTAAAAGAAGTTGAAAACCAAAACCTGCAAAAGCAAAGTAACCTGCAAAAAATATCCAAAAAAACAAAATTAACAAAACCTCCAATTCTCAAAAAAACCCTAATTTAAAAATCAAAAGGAGATTGAAATCAAAAACCTAAAAACCCACATAAAGTTTATAGGAAGAAGCCTTACCTCAAAACCCACACAAAGCTTTAGGAAGTCAGAAGTGGCCTAATTTTCTTCAATCTTCGTCTTCGGGGGTAATAAAGTGATTGTTATCACAATTGGGTTGTGATTGCATGATGCTTTGTATCCCTAAAACTGCCAAAACTATTAATTTGGAGGGTAAATGTACAGGCAAATCATAAATAAGTTCAGGCAAAGAGAAAGGCGTAGGTGTTTATGGGCTTTAATGTGATTGAGTCATAAATACTGCGAATTCAATTTTGTGTACTTAATCTTTATATAGATATAGATGATCAGTTCGATTGCCAAAAATAATTGCACAATTATAGCAATTATAAGATTTTTTTTCTTGATCTCACAAACCGACCCAACATTTTTTTTCAAGATTCGTTAGCGGTTGTATCCATTCAGTAGCAGTAGCAGGAGTTTAGGAATTGGAGGTGTGTTTTTTGTTGCATAGCAATCGATCTCAAGATTGAAAGAAGAAGGGAAAGATCTTCAAGTGCATGTATCATGATTACTAGGTATGAAAACATCATGATTTGGTTTTTTTAATTTTTGGTTTTACCATAATTTTTATCCAATATTCACATTTTTTTCTTAAAAATTTAGGGTTTTATTAAACTTTGTATGTGGTGCAATATTGCAGGTGCTGAATTTCAGGCTAGGTTCATCAACATCAACAATTATAGGTATGTCATTTTTCGTAGTTTTTTAGATGACTCGAAATGAGCCTAATCCGCTAATATTTTGTTTCGCTAATTTGGTTGTTGGGTATAAAAAACTAACCCATAACTAATATATGCATGTGTGAGCACCTCGATAAGGCACAAATTGAACTGAACCATGTCCTCTTCCCAACAGTTGGGAATAGAAGAAGGTATGACTAAATTTCCACTTCACATAAGGTTGACTTCTTGAAGTTCTGTAAATGTGATAAATTGACTTAGCTAGCTTAAAATTTTACCATGGTGCTTCTTTTTTTGCAAAATATTTGTCCGTAAGTTTGATTGTCTCAGGCAATTGCAAAAACTCAAAAGTATACAATAAAAGTTTACTTCCTTTCTGATGTAATGATGTTAATGTTATATGTTGGTCTTATTCACGATGTGGACACGCTGGACTTACCTAACTGGTAGTATATTCGTGGTCTAGGTAATGTCATACTCAATTTTGGGATTGCGTATGTTTTAAGTCGGTTTCTAATTAATCTTATGTTGCATTTCTAAATTGATGTTTTGCACTTTACACATAATGTATGTGTTTACCATAATGTAACTACCTGATGAGGTACTACTCATCGATCAAACAGGCACCCTGAAGTTAAAGTTTTCAGAAGTGAAGCTATTAGAAATCCGGAAGCTCCTTTTTTTACTTTTCTTACTGATCTTATCAAGTGTAGAATACTTGTAATCAATAACACCAAAGAACAATAAAGAAATCTAGAGAGAGAAAGTGGTTGGGAGGATGGTTATAGTGAGAGAAATAAAGAAAGATTAGATTATGTGTAAAAATGAACCAACCAACACCCTCTTCATGTGTGGAGAGGGTATAAATACTCTTACATGTGGCCGGCCATGGGCCTCATAATAGGTTTTCCATGGGCCTTTGGCCCGGTTAGCTTTCTAACATTATATATGATAAATCTACGAGCTATGACTAACTATATTAGAAGTGACCGATACTTTTTGTATTCCTAACAATCTCCCCCTAAGGGAGGTCACTCCAATTTACAAAAACTTAAACCTAACATACTATGCTTTGACTCTAGTCTTGAGCTCGTAGTCTTTAACTTCAATCATTAACTTGTGATATGTTGTAGTGATCTTTGACTTTAGGCTTTGACTTGTATCTTTGACATGAATGAATGTGATCTTGAACTTATTGAGATCATTAACCAAGCATAATCTCTTTATATCGTCTAGTAATCTTTCCATCTTGTGAACTTGTGACTTTGGTCTGACATGCTCATACATTTCTTGGTATGATAACATGAATAACTTTAGTGGTGCATCTTTCTTGAAGTTCTTTACCTTTAACACTTCGTCCGCTTTAAGAAGGACGTACGATATCAGAGTAGCGGAAGTCTTGAAACATGTACTTGAGCTTTCATGATGTCTTTATAAATGTAGGTCGAGTATGAGCATGTGGCTATGAATCTGTGAGTCAGCTGGAACCAGGTACCTCCATGTCTATCTTTATGTGAATCTGCAATAAAACATTTAGCAATAAATCTGGGGGACGAATATGGTTTTGTCATTTGCCCATGTTTGGTTAGAGTAACCTTCAAATCCGTGAGGATCGACCTGTGATCAGGTAGATTCAATTTAAGAAGAATCTCCTTGACAAGATTTCTAGGTGTAGTATTGAATCTTTTTAACACATAATTATTAGATTTATCATACTCAGCTTGTTCTCATTACCAGAGCGTCTCAAAGCAGACAACATGATATAAGTGAACCAGTGAGTTACTATCTCACCGATTAAATAAAAATTGATTTGAAAATCAATCGACGCATCACTTGCTAAAGTGGTTTTGTGACACATCGAGAGTTTTAGCATTTCAAAATTCATTAATCGTCGATTCATACCGTGGAACAAGTTTGATTCATAAGAATCGCACCATTGTTACTTTCTAGTTGTTACAAGTTTGATTCCTAAGAATCGCACAAGTCACCTACCAAGAGCTTGTTTGATGTTAGCTCTAGCAGGATTTCCATCGTCATTGTGAGTACATAAGTATCACTCTGATGTTCTAGCAAGATCACAAGGATAATGCGTAGGACTCTTAAGTTTTTACTTGTTATCACAGTATTTGATTTAAAAAATATTATGTATTAGTGTCCTAATGAGATTTATGAATGATCTCTTGGCTCTAGACTCAATAGTGCACTTTTAATTTTAGTAATCGGAGGCTGGAGCTGAGTGCCACCTTTTCAATACCAACTAACTCGGAGTGTCGGATTTCATTGATTATTTTTAGATTATCCTTATTATATGTATTTTATTATATATTATATATATAAAGGTTTAGTTTAAATCTAATCAGAAAGTCGATAGAAATGTGTGAATCTCCATGAGTTTTGAAACAAAGTATTTCCGACTTTGAGTGGCTGGGAAGGGTTTATGCATAGCGTCACTAGGTACATGACTATCTTCAATACCAGACAACAGCTTAGTGTTTCTGATAGCATATGTATTAACCCGGTTTCTGCCTAAGTGTATGAAGGGCTTCTTTCTTTTCACCCTTTATCCTTACAATTCTTTTTCATTCTTCAACCCCTTCAGTGCTTACCGAGACTTCATGACTAATACCTTGTTGGGTTTGTTCCAGTATTAGCTCCATCTCAGTCGGCACTATTCCCGTATTCTCACTTTAACTCCTTTTAATCATGCCTAAGGACTTCTACACTATCTAGTGGAATATCCCTGGGTAGATCCCTCTGGTTCTGGCTAGATCATGGGAATGGATACTTAAACTTAACCACCTTATAACTCTAATACAGTAATATAAATGATCGGTCTTTGGTACTTCCATATTTAAGCCATTACTTAATCATTTGCTCCCCCTTCATATGTGCATCGATTAATCGAAAGAGTTTAGCACATATATGGGTAAGCGTACACTTGAGATCTTAAAAATCACATTTTTAGCCATATATTTTAATCACATTATCTCCCCCTTATCAAAAATGTCAAGTCTATTGATATTTTGGATATCAAAAGATTAAAATTTATGCTTATGGGGAGAGAAATGTTCTGATTATTTACAAGCCGAATTAGGAACATGTTAGTGCTCCCCTCAGTGTTTGAGGGTATATAAGACAGTGTTGAGTACAGTAATTCAAAAGATTTCAAATTTACTAAGAAATTCTTAAAAATTTTATACTCGAGCACTCCTTATTATCACCATAAAGTCTATACTACATATATACATATTCACAAGTGTTATTATATACGAGAGATGGACCTGAAATGAGATAGGACAAAATATGATAGAATCATATTGTCCGTTCCATCAGCTTGAGGTCATTCTTGTATTCTCGTCCACCAACAAACTTCTCTAGATTCCTTATTAGTCGTCTTTCAAAGAGCTGCTTGTCAATATCCTGAACCATAACCCGAGGCCGTTTCTTGTCTAATCCACTCCATTTCCTCTTCGACAGGTATTCCATCCTTATCCCCTTAGTAATATCGTGAAGAGCAGACCGAATATCATTGAGCGTGCCGTCACTGAATTTATGAAGCTCATCAACGCACATCAGCCTTTTTCTGTCGAAGTTATCCATGTAAATTACTCCTTGAGGGTCCGAATATGAAGTGTATGCAGTTCTGTTCCTGAGATCTGATATGTATGTGTCGGGTCTTGTGAGGTTGAGTTTCTTTTGGTAACTTTCGACACCTAATTGAAGATCTTCCACCCGTCTCTAATGTACATACGCAATGCCACATTCAAATCATATCGTTCGTCGATCGTGAGATTGGTCAGCTTCTGTTGGACAAGAAGTAGTAGCATATCTTCAATATCTTGTAGGCGAAGTCGTGGGAAATCACCTTCTTTGAATGTGTACAGCAGCTGATCATCTCTGCGAACTTCAATCTCTTCCAGGTGACCATAATCATACTTCTTCTCAATCGTAAGTCTTGTAACTGCAATGATTCGCCTTCTGGAGTAGACATCTTTAGACGAAGTCAAGTTGCTCGCATACCCGTAGAATCGTTGACGTTTGGGTCCCCAGTGTGAAATACCCAAGTAAGCATGTTTATCATATGTCACTATCACGGTACTCTACAAATTTTGAACCAAGTCTTTGATCCATTTGATCTGGTAAGTAGCAACTTTTGTCTTTATGACTGAAGTTGAGTATCGTCTGCTTAACTCTCCTCCTTTCAGATATTCCAGATCATTGTTGATGAAGTAGTCCTGAGGGATAACTTATATGCCTCGATGATATGAAATTAATGGAAGAGGCTTTCTGAGATCGAACGAATACGGTTTGCCTTCGGGGTTATGCCAGTCAAGTCTTTCAGTGGTAGCCTTGGAACATTCTTTAAGATGATACTCTAATTCTGTAATACTCTTACAAGTGCCTTTCATTAGGTTGAATACCGGTCCAACCAGAATTTCTTGAGTCAGATTAGTGATGTTGAGCCGATTCAGGACAAATGCAGAGAAATCAAATGAAGTATCCATAAGTTCATTGAATGAAGTCTGAGGTTCTTCAACACGAGTAGCTTGACTAATCCAGGTCTGATGAGGTCGGAAGTCAACTTGTTGTCTCTTGTTCTAATCAGGATCAGGAGTTGGAGGTCGCTCAGGTTTCTTAAACCTGTCAGCCTTAGTAACCTCCTTGTCAGCGGGTTGTTCATCATTGTCACCCGTGACGAACTCTTGATCTTGTTGCACTCCTAAGTCTTCAACAGTATGACTTGGCTCCTCTACATGGGCAGACTTGCCTGAAGACTTATGTCGAGATTAGGAAGCGTCTTTAGAGGAACTTGAAGACTTCTTTTCTTTTGACATTGAATCTCTGGATGACTCAACATCTTTGCTTGACTTTCTTCTTTTCGACCCTCGATCTGATCCAGCGAAGGGGTCTTGATCTTTGTCTTTGTCATCTCGATCCCTCTTTAACGAAAATACTTCACCATATGTATCGAATAGATCTTTATCAGTTTCATAAGATGTGACCAATGCCTTGTAGAGCTCCCTTTTATGGTCAGCTTTATCAAATGACTTGTTTTTCTCCATCTTGTCTATGAGGATCTTTGTGAGTTCAAACTCGATGAGTGCTGAAGCTGCCTTATACATAGACTGTGGTTGAGATGAAGACCTTGTCAGAACATCAGCTTTTAGAGAGTCTGCAACATTCTTCTCAATTACAAGAGTCGCAAAGTCTGAGACTGTCTGAGGAAGGATCTAAGGAAGTTGAGTTGTGACTTCCTCTTTAATAATAGTCCTCATTGATGTGTCAACGAGTCCTATATATTCATTCTTCTCATCCTGAGCTTCTTGTCTACAATCCAAGTTATGTGCTTGTATGGCTTTGTTGATAACTTCTCCAAGTTTGTTCTTGATGTAACAATCCATAATAGCAAGAATAGAGGTAAGAGCTTTAGCATACTGATCGACTTGTTTCATTTCTGATAGATCTTTCTCCAAATTGGTGACTTTTTTGTTGAATTTGAATACACAAGCGAAGTCTGGAAGAGCAGGAGTTGAGGTTGTTGCTTCGGAAGTTGTTGGTGTGGGAGTTTATAACAACTCATAATTTTCATCAACCTATTTTACTATTATCACAATTATACAGGGAAATTTTTCGCTTTATTACATTACTTGCATTGTCAATATCTATACAAATTGTAATTGATAATCAGTAGACAAGTTAGCACTACCTATGATATGTCAAGAAAACATCATAACATGTCCAATCAATATCATCATATCCTTATTACAAAGTACATTATTCCTATAATGTACCATTTACAACGTTATATCAAAACGGGCTTTAAACCGTTATCGTATACCTCTAAACCCTAATTCCATGAAGGTTTAATATCTAAAGTGAATGTACAAGCTACTAAAGCTCATATACAAGTAATATAACATCTCATTTGAAATATAAACTCCCTCCAAGTCAAGTACAAGTTTTCAAAGCACAATGTACAAGTCATTAATGCACAATATCCAAAATAGCCGTTTTACCTCCGTTTTCCTAAGTAATCTTGTACAATCTATTAAGTACAAGTTATAAGCAAGTCATGCATTTAATTTCCAACCTATATTCATTTTCATTTCATGAAATTACAAGAAACCAAAGTCTAAAACCCTAACCCGAGCTAAATAGTAAACTATGACCCGTTTCTTCATTTTTATCCATTGTAAACCTAAACCAATACTCGAATAAGTTGTAATAACTTATTTTACAACTATTTCAATCCTATTTCATCATTATTTCATCATCTCATATCAATTATACATAAAATGAATCCAAGAAACCCTAAACGTACCTAAATGAGCCCTAAATGATCATTCGACCCGTTTTCTCGTTTCTAACCATTTTAATCCCGAACAATCAACCAAGAGCCATTGTAAACTCATGATATGAGTTTACAAATCATTATTTATCATTATCTTAACAATGTACAAGAAATCAAAGCCTAGAAAAACCTAACGAATCCAATATAAACCCTAATCCAACCCACGACTTAATTATTTCATTTTGACCCATTTTAACTTAAACCAATGATCAATTCTCATTTACAATACCTTATATAAGGCCCAGGGTTAGTATTCCATCATTCCTAATCAAGATTACTCGAATTATAAGCCAAGGAAACCATGAAAACCCTAATCGAACCCATTGGAAACCCGCGACCTTATTTCTTCATTTTTGACCTGTTTTATCTCAAACCAATTGCTAAATCCTATTGACACTTCTTATTACAGACCCTAAGATCATATTCTAACCATTTTTGATCATTGTACACGAAAGGTAAGCTTGAAAACACACAAAACCCAAACCGAACTCAAAACAGACCCGCTGCTATGTTTCTTGCATTTATACCCATTTGAAGCCTTTCTTTTGCAAATAACTTGCACAAAAGCCCTCCTAAGACAAATACTCAGTTGATACATGAAATATCTCCATTCCTTAGCCCTTAAACAAAGTCACATGTCCTTCTTTTTATCCATTTCAGCTGTGGCAAGCATGAGGAGTATCCACACCTTCAATCTAGTTTCATAGACTCCCACATCTGATTTTATAGTCTCTACACATCATATACTAGCCCTAACACATGTCAAGAACAGATCCTAAGTGTTGCTTACTCCTCTTAACCTCCAATAAGTATAAATAGGGGTCTTGGGCACTCATTCTAACTCGCACCACCCCATTTTCTCTCTATAACCCATAGGTAGCAATCCTTCCCATATGATCCTAGAATCATTAAAGAAGTCTAAGAAGTGAATCCCTGAAGAAATTAAAGCCCCGGAGTGAAGAAACTAGGCGTACAAAGAGAAACGACCTCATTTCAACCATTTTTGATCATTGAATCTCAAACCCAGGTTCTGGATATTCTACTTCTGCTACTACACTCTTATAATGTTCATATGATCCTAAATATACTCTTGTTAAAGTTTCATAACTCAATTCATGCTCATTTTCCATTTTGATCCAAAACCGTACACCCGAAACCCTAATTTCGCGTTTTTCTTAAAACTAAATGTTATAATGATTAAATATTGTTATAATCTATCCTAGCATGCTTAACTAATGTTAAAATAACCACTTTATTGATTAATGAAGGAATTTGAACTTAAAACCCGCGCGTTTACGTTTTGAAACCCTAATTTGACCCATTTTGCTTCCTAGCCTAACGAATCGTTATTTTAAACTTGCGTTACGTTAAAACTTCATATTTTAGTTTATTATAACTTATAAATATCTTTTGAAATGTTAAAAGAAGCTTGCATGGCAATTTGGACATATTTTGTAATTATAATCCATGCAGGGGGTATATATCGTAACTTTCTGAAACTTATAACTAAAGGGGCTGAATATGTCATTTTATCAAAGTTATAACTATAGGGGTCTATTATGTCACTTTTCAAAGTCCAAGGTTTACTTGGTATATCTTTCAAAGTTGAGGGACCAAAGTCGTAAAAGTGCAAACTCCAAGGGCCTAATTGCAATTTTCCAAACCCCAGGGTCTAAAATGTAACATTTTGAAAAAGTGTAAAATCATATTTAAAACCTTACCAGACATAACTTTAATTAACGCTTCTCGTGCTTAACATTTCCAGATATTGATTAAAACGCTTAAAACCGATTATATCGTATCACAATACTAGGGAGCTTCATATTAAGGAGTTTCATCTTGGTATTACATTCTGAATGAGTTGTTGGGTTTACGATTTAAAGTGCCCTAGCTCCTCAAACGTTTACTGAATGACTTCTGAATTATGATGGCCCGAACGGTGATACAATAATTCCAAACTCTTCAATCAAACTCATAACTCCTAAAACTAAAGTTAAAGTTATAGGAGTACAACCCTTTATTTCCTAAGACTAAACCATATTTACTAAGTTGCGTGACGTGGCTGTGTTACTTCATTTGCTATATCAACCTCCCCAGTTTAAGATTTTGATAAGGTCGTCAAGCTTTCATTTTGGAATATTTATTACATCTACATTATCAGGTGAGTTCATAGCCTCGCTTTTCAATCTCTTTAATGTTTTCAAAAACCCGCGAGGGGGATACTGCTTGTTACAAACTTTTTATATACTCGTTCTATCTTATAACAATGTGATTACTTTTAAAAGACGTTTATGAGTTTTGATAACCTCACATACTTTATAATCATGGTGATTCCTATCTATAAACATGAATGCATCAGTGTTTTCTAAACTATATGCTATATGATATATTAGTTGCCTATGTACAGGAAAAATAATCTCTTTGTGGTAGTATCTCCCATATCTCTTCAATATCTATTTGGGTAGTATCTCCCAATATTTCTTTATTGTTCTTTGGGTTAATATCTCCTAATATTTGTAATATCTCTATGGGTAATATTCTCCGAATATGTCTCTTTAATGTCTCTTTGGGTAATATTCCAATATCTCTTTAATATCTCTTTGGGTAATATCTCCCAATATTTCTTTAATATCTCTTTGGGTAGTATCTCCTAATATCTCTTTAATATCTCTTTGGGTAGTATCTCCCAATATCTCTTTAATATCTCTTTATGTGATTCATGAGTTTAGGGGTAATAATCTGTCTCCATGGTATTACTGTTCTCCTGATAATAACGTTCTCCATGGTTAATATCCCTGCTCAATACCAGTTATTTACACTATGTAACTTGTATTCAACTATTACATTTCAAACCTATGAATTTCACTCAACCTTTGTGTTGACTTTTTAGCATGTTTATCTCAGGTTATTGAGCAATATACGGCATGGAGTGGCATGGACATGAAGATGGCTAAAACTTGTTATCATTCACATTGTATGTAACTAGATTTTGGGACCTGCCTTTGTAAAACTCTGATTTGAAATGAATGATAACGTATCTTTTAAACAAACGTCTCTTTTGGGTCGTTTTCTATGATTATGATTGTTGTTTCCATGAAGTAATACCCCAGATTAGCTTCCGCTGCTATATTGTAAAAATGGGGGTGTTACACAGCATTCCTTAATAATATATGTTACGTCGTAATCCTTTCATTTGATTACGTCGTAAAGCTGGTGATGACCAATGTTGCCATAAATAAGTTACATCGTAACACTATCGATGTGGTTACGCCGTAACACCTCTTGAGAATTCGTGTATGCGTGCATTTTCTTCCATTTCATGTGTTTCTTGCTAAATACTTGTGTTTTTCCTGAAAACAACAAAATAAGTGATTAAGTATCATATTTAGGTATTTATAAGATAATTGCAAGCATTTCCATGGGGAAATTGATACTAAAAAGTATCAAATATTTGATGTCATCAAATATCCCCCCACTTGACTTCAACTTGCCCTCAAGTAGACCTGTTAGAATAATTCATAAAAATATTTCCCTGATTTAACTAAGAGAAATGCATTTATAAAAGACTTATGATAGAAAACATTGAAGCCAAACACCTTACGAAAAAGGGATCAAAATTCACTCAAATCTCAAACTAGTCTACGTGTTTTATTTTTAGGGTGATCGCTCAATTGCACAGTCATAGCATATACTCTATCATAAGCTTGGAAAGTACACAAATCTGCACAGCTAGAATTAGGGTCTAAACAATTCTTAAAGGCAACATGGGTGAAACACATGTTTAAACGGGGTGAATCATCCTGCAATCTTTACCAAAAGCGTTAAACCAACAAGGGCGACAAATCACATATACACATTCATAACGATGGAATAGACATACATGATTGCATTCATTTCCCTCATTCGAGTAAACCAATAATTAGGATAAGGAATGATATAGGGTATGGACCTTCTAATCTTTTACCAAAAGCGTTAAACCAACAAGGGCACAAATCACATATACACATCCATAACGATTGAATAGACATACACGATTGCATTTGATTCCTATAACACCTCGTGTTTTAGGTCATTATATGACATTATTTAATCCACTAATTATTTTTAGAGTTTTACGCGTTTTCTCTTAAACCGTAAACGTTAAGTTAAATCGCGTAAACTAAAAATGATCATTCAATGTAAACGGGCATTAAACAATTAAATGTTTACATCAAGCAAGTGTTATATGATTATTTAGAGGATAATTATTATCATTGCACATTTTATTTTTATTGGTTACGTTAAGTGTTTACGTTTCGCGATAAAGTACGTTTAGGCCTTCCCGGAAGCACGTTAACTTATCTACGCTTCATCAAATACCCAAAATTATACCCAATACTTAAAGTTTATTTAAAACTTCAAGTATTTATCACTTTATACATATTCATTATGAAGGAATTCAAATCATAACTTACAATGTACAAGTTATACATTTTTCTAAGTCTATACTACATTATACTTCAAATAATGCAAGAATACATTATATAAATGATCAAATACATATCTAGCTTATACATATACATATATTTCGTGTAATATGACTAGGAAAGCAAGATAGGACCAAGGAACCATCACAAATATCTTCATAAAAGATCTAGCATGCCACTTGATCTCATGACTAGCTTTTCTTATCCAAGATAAGCTCTAGCTTTTCTTCCTTGCACTCTTATCCTTGCCACCTTTCACATGATCAACTAGACACACAAATATCTCCTAAGCACTATAAATAGCACATGCATTCACTCTTTCTTTCATAAACACTTAACAAAAAAATCACAAAACTCTTTCTCTCTTCTCACTCAAACTCACGGCTCAAAACCCTTAACATACACAATCCATTGCTTGATTTTCTATCATTATACAAGCATACACACATCATATCTAAGGTATTCTAAGAAGGTTTCAAGAGTTGGTTAACCATTTGCAAGGAAGGAATCAAGAAAAGAAAGAAAGGGTTTACTTGGGAAAAATTAGGGTTTCATTCTAATTTTTCAAGCCAAGAGTTTAAATCACAAGGGTGTGATTGGTTTTATTTTCTCTACTCATCCACACAAGGTTATATCAAAAGCTTAATCATTTCATAACTAAGATTTTATGTGTTCATATGCTTTACTAAGTTAAATCACCATCTAGGGTACTTTTGAATATGTGACATGGATTTTTACATTTGATTAATGTTTTGTACACTTATTTACATGTCATATGAATTATAATATTATGTTAAAAGGAATGTATAAGTGTTTTAAAATATTGGTTAAGTATAAACATGTTTAAGTGCAAATTAGGGTTTCTAAAAGTCAACTTATGAATTACAAGTGAAAATGGTAAAATAACATGTTAATCTTGTTATCTTGGACTCACATGAACAAAACATAACCTAATGGACCTAATATATGTAAGACATAAGATATTAAGGGTTCTAATGGGTTTGTAACAAAGTGGTAAAGCTAAAAAGTCCTAAAAACAAGTTTTAAACACATTTTGGAAAATAATATCTTAGGGGCTGTTTGTAATTCGAAATTTACATATATGTTTTATGATTTTATAAAATACTACATGTCACAAGGATCGAGAGGTCATTAAAAACTCGAAAAAATGATTAATAACGAAGAAGATACGTCATTTACAAGTTTACGATAGTTAATACTTTTATAAAACAATTTTTATAAAAAGTACTATTCACTACAGAAACTTATACTTTATAAGCATCATTAATATGATAAAACTTTCATTTACGAGAACGTGTTCGAAAGAATCGCTAAAAACGGAGCTATAACGAATAAGATACGGCTAAAACGGGTTTTACGTTAATTAAAAGTATAAAAATAATTTTATAGCTGTTATGAACAGTAAAACACTATTCATCACAGAATCTCAAAAACCTAAAAATGTGGTTTTATGATCACTCGTCTTAATACGAAAGCGTGGGCGTAAGAAACGCGAGAAACGGGCTTAAAACGACAAAGTTATGTCATTTTTACTAAAGAAGTAATTATAAACATTTTTACTTACGATTTCACTTAAACAAATAGATGGTGATATAGCTATATAGATTATATATGTTATTAGTTATCGAAGTGCTATATTACTAGGGAATTTCATAATGAGGCTTCTTCGGATGGCGTATTGACGAGTTGTTGGATTTACGATTTAAAGTGTCCTAACTCCTCGTACGTCATGTCATGACCTAGATGGTGATGAAAGCTATATAAAAAATATATATATATGTGTTATAGTTTACCAAAGTGCTATATTACTAGGGAATTTCATAATGAGGCTTCTTCGAATGGCGTATTGACGAGTTGTTGGATTTACGATTTAAAGTGTCCTAACTCCTCGTACGTCATGTCATGACCTCTTAAATTATGATAGCCCGAACGATAGTTGCGAAAACATCAATAATATTATATCAATGTTAATTAATTAAAGTACTTGGTAACTTATAACGACTCCATATTACATATGTTGCTCTTCGGATATTTCCGTGATACATTTTCTGCCATTTTACCTGATTATTTTCGTCACTTCCCTCCGAAGGTGAGTTCATAGTCTTCTCTCGCAATCAATCTTGTTTAATGTTTTATAATCCGCGAGGGGAATAATGCTGTTTACAAACTCTTTTACATACTTCGTTTTATCTTATAACAATGTGATTACTTTTCAAGGACTTTGTGAGTTCATAGTCTCGCATTTCAATCTTTTCAATGTTTTATAAACCCGCGAGGGGAATACATGCTCGTTTACAAACTCATATATTTTACTACAGTACAATTACCTTTCAATACTTGTGAGTTTCATAGCCCCATTTCTATCTCCTTGTTTTATAAACCTAGACGGGGGTGGAATTACAATGATTGTTATACTACGGACACAAGTGGTTTTGTTTTAAAACTGTATGCTATTCCAGAATACTGCCTGAATGATTATTCCTAAGTTACCACTATTGCCAATTAAGTCCCTACATATCATAACCGCAATTGCATTGTAGTGAGCGCGAGTGTTGTGATAGAAAAATCTATCGGGACAGACAATCCCCACCTGGAATTTTTGGTCATAAGTTACCTAGAGGGTGCCATTTTAACACATGAGAATACTTTTAGGTTTGTTCGGCAAGCAACCTATACATTTGGGGCACAAACTAGTTAAGGCTTCGGGGTCATGAGCTTAGTGCAATAATACTTATATACTTAGACTTGATGAATGTGTTTCTCTTGTCTACATTACTTGTTTTGGACTTCGGAATATGTACTTAGTCCACCATTACTTCGATCTTGTGTCCACTACTAAACATTACTTGATTTACACTGAATCACTAACTTGATTCGAAATAACACTTTGAAATACTGTAACGCTACTTTTCTTACAAAGACATTTCTTAAATTATTTCAACACTGCTTTTACTTAAACCTATGAATTCACCAACTTTATGTTGACCGTTTTAGCATGTATTTTCAGGTTACTATTTTGCTAGTGGAGCATTGGGAGCATTCGAGTCGCGCGGATATATATATTTTTGAACGCTTAATAATTTGAGTACCATTAAATAATTTGTAAACTCTGATTTTAATATAACAAATGTGAAATTTATCTTAAAACGTCTCTTTTGAGGTCGTTTTCCGTGACTTGTGTTTTGTGCCCTGAAGTAGCACCCCAACATTGCAACCATTCCGCTGCGTTGTCCTGATTTTTGGGGGTGTTACAGATGGTATCAGAGCTGAAGTCATAGAGAACTAGGTCGTTTTCAAAACCTAGACTATGACCATGTTTTTCAAAATATAGAGTCTTTCCTTGTTTCTCCGATATCCGCACGCGCTTGCTCCCAGGTAACTTATATGCTCTCTTTTGCATCCCTACTACTATTACATGGATAATGAGTATTTAATACTAGACTATGATTTCGTTCTCTTACGTCTATCATATGACGTCTTACTATTTACCTTATATCGGTCTGTTATATAAATATTAAACATTCTGATTTTTGTGTACTTCCTGATTTCTCATTTTACTCCCTTAAGCGTCAATGCTGGTATTATATATGGATACCTATACATATGGGATAATTTCTTCTTGATCTCTTACGATTAACTTCGATCATTTACGCGACTTTACTTTATTCTCTTTTGATGATATCGAAAATTCGGCATATTTTGTAAATTCTACTAAGTTGACTTTATCACATTCGACTCTTGAGTGGAACACTCTTCTTATGATTTGAAATTCGCATATGTTGATTTCGTAATCCACGATTTGAATCTCGTGATGGGAGTACGACAATTAACTTGTCACCTCATACGTATCACTTTGGAGCACCTACCTTTAAAACACGACTTTTTACGTTTATTTTGTTGATTGAATAATTCTTTACGTTCATATCTTTTTTACTACTTCTGCGTTTGTTCCGATATTCTTACATACATGTTATGAGACCTATCGCCTTTACAAAACAATCTCGATGTCAACCTAAAAACCATTTTGTTGTCACCCTATGAGCTACTTCACGTTTATTACACAGACTATTTCATTTCGTTATAAAAAAACATTTGTTACATTCCTACATCCACATTTGACGAAAATGAGCATTACAACATTGGACCTCAAATATACCATAGCTTAATCAAATATGTATATTGGTGCATAGACTGATTACCTATGCATATCAGGAAAGACATGTCATGCTGAGAGTAATCACCTAAAACCCACACCTCTTCATCACCACAATTTCGGATGAAATATCCGCATCTTCCTCTGAACCGTACCTTCGTCAAGTTCGCACTTGAGCCTTGAGGACAAGGCTCATTTAAAACGGGAAGGACGTAACATTCTGTATTTTTCCAGGTCATTTTCGGACGTCATCATTTTTACGAGTTTCCGTGAGTTGATTGTCACATTTAACATTTTATTTGTCGATAAAAAATATTCGTATTTTATTATGAGGAAAAATTTGAGAAGAAATTTGATAATTTTATTGTTTGACAGTATCGCGAGTCAACGGTTGATCGCAGCGTTTCGTTAATCGTTTTTGAGCAATCGTAAAAATTTACGACATGTCTCCTCGCAATTATCTTAAAAATCTCTTCCTTTGTTCTCTCTATAGCCCACGGCTCAAAACCCTCTCCAAACACAATCCATACTTTGATTTTCTTTCACCATATTAGTGTTTACATATCATACTTAAGGTATTCTAAGAAGAATTGAAGGGTTGGTTAAGCTTTGAAAGGGTTTTAACAAGATATTGCAAGATTAGGGTTTTTGGTAAAAATTAGGGTTTCATCCTAATTTTTCAAGCCAAGAGGTTTAATCACAAGGGTGTGATTGTTATTCTTATCTCTACTCATCCACACAAGGTTATATCAAAAGCTTAATCTATTCATATTTAAGATTTTATGTGTTCATATGCTTTACTTAGTTAAATCACCATCTAGGGTACTCTTGAATATGTAAAATGAATTTTTACTTATTGTCAATGTTTTGTGAACTTATTTACATGCCATATGGATGCTAATATGATGTTAAAAGGGATGTATAAGTGTTTTAACATGATGCTTAAGAGTAAACATATATATGAACAAATTAGGGTTTCTAAAAGTTTTCTTATTAAGTTAGATGTGAAAGTATTGCAAGGACTTGTGCTCTTGATACTATGGACTCTCTTGGACAAAACATGACCTAATGGACCTAATATATGTAAGACATAAGATATTAAGGGTTCTAATGGGTTTGTAACAAAGTGGTAAAGCTAAAAAGTCCTAAAAACAAGTTTTAAACACATTTTGGAAAAAATATCTTAAGGGGCTGTTTGTAATTCGAAATTTACATATATGTTTTATGATTTTATAAAATACTACATGTCACAAGGATCGAGGGGTCATAAAGAACTCGAAAAACCGATTAATAACGAAGAAGATACGCTATTTACAAGTTTACGACGCTAAATACTTTATAAAACAAATTTTATAAAAAGTTACTATTCATGGCAGAAACTTATACTTTGTAAACATCAATAATATGATAAAACTTTCAATTACGAGAACGTGTTCGAAAGAATCGCTAAAAACAGAGCTATAACGAATAAGATACGACATTTACAGGTTTTGCGTTAATAAGTTGTAATCTGTAATGAACAGTAAAAACACTATTCACAACAGAATCTCAGAAACTTAAAAATGCAATATTATGATCACTCGTCTTAATACAAAAGCGTGGGCGTAAGAAACGCGAGAAACAGACTTAAAACGACAAAGTTATGTCATTTTTGCTAAAGGCGTAATTATAAACGTTTTTACTTTATAAATACGATTTCACTTAAACGATTAGATGGTGATATAGCTATATAGAAATATATATGTTATTAGTTATCAAAGTGCTATATTACTAGGGAATTTCATAATGAGGCCTCTTCGGATGGCGTATTGACGAGTTGTTGGATTTACGATTTAAAGTGTCCTAACTCCTCGTACGTCATGTCATGACCTCTTAAATTATGATAGCCCGAACGATAGTACGATGATAACTATATAGGATTATATATGGTAGTTGTTAGACAACATACTTGAATACTGATTCGACCTATATTAACTAGGTTGCATTCGGGCGTTAGCGTGACGCGTTTTTACTTGGGATATTTTATTATCAATTTACTCACTCAAGGTGAGTTCATAGCCCCATGTTTTACAATTATTAATTTACAAGTTTTTGGGAATTGGACGTAAGTGTACATTTTATCATGATTACGTTTTGCCTAAGTAGCGATAACCCACTATGCCCATGAATCATGAACTGTCAATTACTGGAATGTGAGCACGAATGATTATAGATAGATCTATTTGGGATTGACCTCCCCGTTCGGGTGACTAGCTATC
>BQNB010002500.1:3812-124174 GCA_026074375.1 Tanacetum coccineum
AATTTTTTTTATTTCGGTTTCAGCTTACGAGCAATAATAAAAAAACAAATTAATTTTCGGTTTCATTTTTTTAATTATTGCTCGCAAACTGAAACCGAAATAAAAAAAACTTTTAAATTAAATTTTTTTTTATTATTGCTCGTAAACTGAAACCGAAATAAAAAAAATTAAAATTTTTAAAATTTTTTATTATTATTGCTCGTAAACTGAAACCGAAATAAAAAAAATTAAAATTTTTAATTTTTTTTATTATTGCTTGTAAACTGAAACCGAAATAAAAAAAATTAAATTTTTTTTCTTTATTATTGCTCGTAAACTGAAACCGAAATAAAAAAAATTAAAATTTTTAATTTTTTTTTATTATTGTTTGTAAACTGAAACCGAAATAAAAAAAATTAAATTTTTTTTCTTTATTATTGCTCGTAAACTGAAACCGAAATAAAAAAAATTATTTTTTTTTAAAAGTTGATTCGTATAAAAAAAAATTAAAGAAAAAATTACACGTTTCGTCCCTATGGTGGTGACTGGAGCAAAAAGACGCAAATACCCCTCTAATTATTAGACTTAACGAGAAAACTTAACGACCATCCAAAATAGGGACGACCAGTGTTACTAGTTTCATTTTTAAGGAGTACCAGTGTATTTAAAATGAAACAGGGATGAAACGTGATGTTTGGTATAAACCATAGGGACGAAACGTGTAATTTTTTCTTATCCAAAACTGGTCCACTCTGTCACACAGCATAATAAAATACAAATTCATCTCTTCCGATCCTCACGTCTTCTTGTTGTTGTTGTTGTAATTGTACTGTATTAATCAACTCTGTCTCCACCAGCTACTAGTCATTAATAATAAAAAAATCAACCATCATCAGTCATTTTCAATCGGATAGTCGGATATCATCTTCATAAATAAATAAACCTCAACCAACTCATTTATAGCATCCAGTAGTTGAGTTTTAAATTTACGACGTTAGTGAAGAAGATGGCGGTTGAAGGTGGTGGTGAGGCGTGGAAGGCACACGCGGCGATGGCGTTAGTGCAGCTGTTTAATGGAGGATATCATGTGATTACTAAAGTAGCTTTGAATGGTGGAATTAGTGAGATTGTTTTTTGTCTTTATCGTGATTTGCTTGCCCTTTCTATCCTTGCTCCCGTTGCCTATTTTCGCGATAAGTTAGTTAGTTATTCCATCCTCTTTTTACTTTAACAGGCAATTCCATATTTACCCAAACATTGTCTTCTACTTTGGGCATGTATGTCATTTTAATGTTTATATTGAATAATTTGTTCATCCTCTTTTGAGTTAGTTACTTCATTTTTTTTATCATGGATAATTTTGATTTGTATCAAAAATTTTTTTTACCAGTGGCATTTTTATACCTTGTTTAGATTAGATTAGATGCATGGTCACATCACATGGTTGATGCTTTTACTACATTCAACTCACTTCACTTTCCTAATTTTACCCCTGCGGCCCTGCTTATTAAATATCTATCATAATAGACAGATAAGTACTATCAGTATGGAAAACGACAACATTTGTTACAAATATCCAAAACTCTGTTACCACCTCACACTAAAATCCAATATTCATACACTTCTTTCATTTCAATCCACAAAAAATCAATCAATTTAATTTAATAATTATATATAATTCAAGTTGATAACCAAATCTCAAGTATCCACCAACTGATTTTATCATTTCGGGTGTCTGTAAGGATGCCGTTAGACAGTAGTGGTGACACGTGGAAGGCACATGCTGCTATGGTCTTAGTACAGTTGTTTATTGGCGGTTATCATGTCATTACTAAAGCTGCTTTGAATGGTGGAGTTAATGAGATTGTTTTTTGCGTTTATCGTGATTTGCTTGCGTTGTCTATCCTTGCTCCCGTTGCTTATTTTCGCGATAAGTTAGTTGTTATTACTCTTTCTTAGTTACACTAGTCATTCCGTATAAATGATTATGATATGTTGTTATATAACAGATATTAACACTGTTTATCGCGTTTAGGATTACTTGTTGTAATATTTTTAGTAAAATAACAACGTTAAATAACAATCTCCAAGGTGGCCTAGTTGTACTCACAAGTGACCACTAGATGGGTGGCCAGGGAAAAGTCCAGAAATGGTCAATGGAATACCGATTAGCCCGCGTAGATGATAGCCAAAAGAAATACTAGATTTCCATCTCTGTTGACCCGAGACTTTGAATGTGTTTTGTTAGGTGTGATTAAAGTGAGTGTTTGGGATTAGTTATTGAAACTGCTTATATGATTATTGTGTTTTGTGTCCTGATACAGTTGTAAGCGGTATTGAGAGTGTTTGTAGTGTTTTAATACAGTTGAAAGCAGTACTGGGAGCGTTTGTTGCGTTAACAAACAGTTTTGAGTGTGCTTGTGTTTTTTTTTTGAGTGTGCTTGTTGCGTTTTGATGCATTACTAAGAAGTTTTGAGAGTATTTGTTGCGTTTTGAATACAGCAGTGAGTAGTTTGGGACTGTTGTGTTTTGACTCATTAGTAAGCTGCTTAGTTTGGAGAGGGTTTGTTGTGCTTTGATGTGTTGGTATGCAGTTTTGAGAGGGTTTGTTGTGTTTTAATGCCTCTTGGCAGTATTTGTTGTGTTTTGATACAGCTGTTGCAGTTTTGACTTTTGGGAGTGTTTAATTTATTCTTACCTGAGTATCAAATGTGATTTAATAATATATCATATGTTATGTAAAATCATGATCAATGAGTGTACTTGAGGATCGATTGCCTGTTCTAACATTTGTGATTCAGATGAATACTTTTAATTTATCTTAACCAACGATGAAGAATTATGAGATGTCCGTCTTCGCATGAAGAATATTTTTAGAGTACTAACCGTTGTCGTATTGGAGCTGCATCTTTATCTCCTATTTATTCTAGGCGTAGAAGTGATATGGAATTCGAGTTCTAAGATATAGTATTTTAATATGTCATTTAGTTGTGATATGGGGATGTCGAATAGTAAAAGTTGTTGCTGGATTAGAGACATTTCCTTTTAGTTCTAGCCTTGCTCGCAAAGCTGCATATGTTAGAGTTAAAAATGCATCTAGAGACGCAAAGGTGTTAAAGATTGCCATAAATGAATATATGTTCACCTAGTCGGTTCAATCAAGGAAAGTTGGTCCCTGTATTAGGAAACCACACAAAGATCTCCTATATTGATTGTCGTTACTTAAGTATGCAAAAAAAAAAAAAATTCATTCTAAATAGAACACTTGAGTTATGTAATCTGCTTAGATCATTAGTTGGTGAATTTTACTCTTTTAGCATACTTATTGTTATATTTAATGGGTAGGGTAAGTCCCACTCTCTTTCTGATTCTTGGATTTAATTTATTCTTTATCTGATTAGATTTAGTAACCATGGACCATGGTAGAGAAAAATTCTGCATTTATATTTTTATTAATTTCTGAATTTCTGGTATTGATATGTGTTACACATGAAAGTATGTGCATATAGTGATTCTGGTCTTTGTATTGGTTATTACTGTGTAATTCAGATATCTTCTTTGACCTTTATACACCACTTGTGCCATCTTGGAAATGTGATCACACTTAAGTTGGTTTGATTTGTGTTATTTGTAGGGGAAGCAGACCAGCTATGACAAGACACTTTCTCCTATCTTTCTTTTTTCTTGGATTAACTGGGTAAGTTTATAACCACATATCGTCATTCGATGATACAATAATTAGCAGGCTTGATCTGTGATAAAACATTCAATTAAAAGTAATAAACCCATTTGATAATTAATCCCCGTTTTTACCCTTTTCCGACTTAAACTTTTAAAATTGTGGCTCAAATGGGTTAAGGTTACTAAATCTAGTTATCGTGCATAAATGTAACAAAAAAACTACAGACTTGTAGTATTCGTGTTTGGTTTCAGCTATGCCTCTTTATTTCACTTACTAATTTCTTTGATTGTCCCTTGACCTTATATAGGATATTCGGGAACCAACTTTTGTTTCTTGTGGGTCTTGGCTACACTAATCCAACTTATGCTGCAGCCTTCCAACCTGCTATTCCTGTCTTCACATTTATACTTGCCACAATAATGGGGTGCGCCTTTCAACCTTTAGTTTCTGTTTTCACTTTTATACATACATACATACATACTGTTAGATATTGGGGGTGTGTGTAGATGTGATAATCCTGGATATCTTCTAGAATCATGTAAAAGTCCACTTTCCGTATAAGGTATTTCGACCCTATCAAATGCCCGGGTTGCACGAAATCTCTATCGGGATAAGACTAGAAGAGAAACACTTTGTGTTCTAGGCACAAGATCACAAAAAGAAGATTAGAGGAATTGTATGTATTTTCCATTTTATGTTCTGAGACCAACCAATCTCCCTGATCATATATCATATGTAAAAGACAGGTTTTTTTTAGTTAGTTTTGGTGGTTAAAGACAGTTAATATTATATAACCAACTAACTAAACTTTACGGTTTTATATTAACTCAATGAGTGTGCACTCCACACTTCCCTAACTCGTGTCCGAGTGGAACATGAAATCTCATTGATCTCTAGTAAATCACCATTACTTAAATGGCCGTCGATGACACTAAAATCACCAACAAATCCCCCCCCTCCTTTTAGTGTAATCCTTGATTTACTAAAACATATATAAAGATATATGCAATTATGCTATAACAAACATAACGAAACAAACAAATGCATAAATGAAAATGTCTTGCGATTGAATTTTCATCTTAGTACAATACACATTTCAAATATTCGAAAATCGGGGTGTCGTAACGATTGAACCCGTCAATCCATTTGAATACCTGAAGATACTATACACATTCGTTTCTACAACACTTTAAAGTTCGTTTACTTGACACTTTACAAGCCATGTGTCCCAATCCATTAATGAACATATAGGAAGCCAAGTCCAAGCTTCTTGAAGCGGCAAAACTTCATGCTCACATAGGTGATCCTTTTAGTTCTTGCACCTGCATTTGCAATTTTTCAAAAGAACCATTAAGAAGGTAAACTTCAACCTAACCATCACTTGCAGGTCTGAACACATACCTCGGGAAGATAAATATTTGTGTTCCAATCTCTAGCTATGAGCTTTCCACATTGAATTCAGCTTCTAACGTTGTATTAGAAGGGAATTGGGTATCTCATAGGTAGTAGATTTATATGGACTTTAATCCCATCCCTATCACTGACTTATTCACTAAGTCCCTAGCGAGACCCTTCGTCAAGTGGTCTGCTAAATTCTTTTGCGACCGAACAAACTCAATAGAAATCACACCATTCATGATTAGTTCTCTAACCATACTATGTCTAACACCTAAGTGTCTAGACTTCCCATTATATATTTGACTATAAGCCTTAGCCATTGTGGGAGCACTATCACATCGGATAGATATTGGTGCTATTGGTTTCGGCCATATTGGAATCTCATGTATCAAGTTTCTTAGCCATTCTGCTTCTTTACCAGCAGCAGCCAATGCTACAAACTCAGATTCCATAGTAGAACCAGTGATGCATGTTTGCTTCTTGGAAACCCATGAAATGACACCTCCCCCAAGCAGGAACACCCATCCACTCGTAGAAGATGAATCTTCAACATGATTTATCCAGCTAGCATCCGAATTGTAACACCCCATCCGAGAACGGGTCCAATGTCACACTTATGGCATCAATAAACGCAAGCGGAAGACTTACTAATACAATGGTTTGGCAAACTTCCCAAACAAACATTAAATCCGAAATCCCTTAGCTAAACAAATTCTAGTATAGATCCGGTATGCTAGTTCCTCAAGATGGTCCAATATGAGCTCCTAAGCACTCTTCACTCATAACCCAACTCCCCTCTTATTACCTGCCGCGGAGGAAAGAAATGCGGCTGAGCTAAAGCTCAGTGAACAGATATATATAAACAAACGGATAGATCAAATACGTAAAGTAAACGAAATGAAATCACCATAACCTGGTAGCAAAGATTTTATATATCATAAGAGCTGAACAAAACGAATAGTCAAACAAATCATATCGAAATGCCCCACGAGCTCGAAACAAATGTCTAAAGCATGACCCTACAATCAAATGCATATCATATCATATCAAATTGTACATGGGAGCTGCAGCTCCAGATGTACCCTACAAATGTGCAATGGGGTGTTGGCACCACACTAAGCCATGCACCAAATCATATCCAAAACCTACACATATTAGCCTAGGATGCATCCATACGCCCCCCCTACAAATCAAATCAAATCATATATGGCCAAGTGCATAAAGAGCACACATAAAAATGGGGACGCCATGGACTGATCACACATCCACAGATAGTGTCACGCCATTGGTGCCACAATGACGCGGCCATGGTACCTCCATGGCTAGTTAATAGCTCGGGCATCGGAACAAAACAAAGGGTTCATATACATATCGAAGCAAACATAATATATCCAAAGAAGGTCATGATCACACATACGAATAAACTCATATCATAGCAGTGTCAAATGAAACATATATCAAACGAATTCAAAAAGGGTTCACGAAGCTATCAAATAAAGTATCAAACGAATAACGAATCATAGGATGGGAAACAAAAATAGGGATTTCAACAAGGCAAATAGATACGGAGCAAAGTCATGCGAATCCTTAAAAGAAAGGATAGAATATCTGTACCTTAAACAATTCAAACGCTTACTTGAAAACTCGACCTATTCCCGCTTCAAATTATCTACATGAATTAGGGAATCGGTTATTATTTACTTCATTAGCTATATAGTCCAACTGTCTTTCGAATTTCACATTTTTATTCTTTTAATAATAAGGGTATCATATGTCCTAAAAATAAACGTTGACTGACTTATAACATGATATCTATACTATAGTTACATGCATATATGTTTATCTTATATTAATCACTTTTTTTCATAACATGTAAACATGCATTTCGCACATAATCCTTACATGAAATCACTTTTCGTCAGATATATGTATGTTTAAAAGAGCATTTCAAAATGACCTATAGAGTCGTTGATTAAATAGATAAAAAAAATTAGAAATGATAAAAGAGATGCACCCATTATTGAGAATTAGTTTTCAACCAGTAATAAAGCCAAGGTTACTTTAAAACAATGTGTGAAATAGTTAATGCAAATTTACCCAACTTGTAAGGGCTGTTATGACATATTATCTCTAAAAGGCTATTATGACACTTTATAATACAAGAAATATTTATGTAGCCAGCGTCTTCTTCCTCATTGTAGTAACTGTACGTCATAAATTATTTTACTTCATTAATACTACTTTACATGTTAAGTTCTTGACATTAGTAAGCATGTGTATCATGTATTTTATATCTTTTAAAGTTCACAATTAATCAACGTTTAAGACGAGCAACTACAGTTCACTTTTAGTGGCGGCCTTCGATTATGGTTCTACTATATATCATGTTACAAAATCGCTAAGATGATCCAACGTAATACTTATGCGCAATGTATGATTATGTATCGAACAGATGGTTCAAGGAGTACCTCAAGGCTAAACGTATATAGATCGAAACCGAAACAAGAACACGAACACTAAGATTGAGCAAGACACGATCTGACCCAAAAATACCGAGACGTAACCAACCGCGAACAACCTTAGTCCCATACGAACTCGTACCGAACCCAAACACGACTACAACCCAGACTAAACTCGCACAAGAACAAACGAAACCAAAACTTTAGAGACTTACTCGCGTACACGTACAGAAACCACCACACGATCAAAGCCAATGTGAACCCAATCTGATTGGGTTCTACTGCTCTCCAATGCTTCTTGATAATGCAACGTATTTATTTATTTATTTAATTTTCTCTGGAACTTGTTTTATGAATTACTAAGAGAGATTTTGAAGAATACGAGTGGTGAAGGTGTTTATAAGATTGGTATGTGCAACCGACTATTCGAGTAACGTGAGACTTAAGTTTATCATTGACCGAGTATTGTGGCTTAACTAACAGAAACTTTGAACGTGGGCTTTATCATATATCTTAAGTTACTTAATAATATGTGTATGGTATCATGTTAGATGTATTTTTTTTATAATGATCTAGAATATTCTTTGTTCGATGGCTTCACGACTAAAACGCGACGCCATCGCATCGATTTTCTTATATATATAAACCCGAATTTAGGGTTTTCAGTGTGTAACTTTAGAATAAAAAAAGGGTACGAACCCTAGTTCGTTTAGTGAAGGTACTTTAAAAATCTGCTAGGAAAATCAAAACTTTAATTCCTTGCTAAACTTTTCACATGTGAATATACTTTAAAAATTCGCTAGTAACATCAAAACCTAATTCCTTGCTAGTAACATCAAAAGCTAATTCCCTGCTAAACTTTTCACATGTGAAGATACTTTAAAAATCCGCTAGTAACATCAAAACTTAATTCCTTGCTAAACTTTTCACATGTGAAGATACTTTAAAAATCCGCTAGCAACATCAAAAACCTAATTCCTTGCTGATGTTTTCACGCGTGAAGATACTTTTAAAATCCGCTAGTAACATCAAAAGCTAATTCCTGCTAACTTTCACATGTGAGATACTTTAAAATCCGCTAGCAACATCAAAACTTAATTCCTTGCTAAACTTTTCACATGTGAAGATACTTAAAAATCCGCTAGCAACATCAAAAACCTAATTCCTTGCTGATGTTTTCACGCGTGAAGATATTACACAAACTAATTAAGTCGCCTATAACAATCAAGACTTAATTTGTAATCTATACACTTACATGTGACATATTTACAATTTAAACAATGATAATAACTTCAAATACATACTAATTCACAATTCTACAATTAAATTTGATCAAAAATAATTTACTTGAAAGTTTTGTGTAATATGAGCTTGTTGACTGAATTCCATCAGCTTCTGCTTCTTCTTCACTCATATGGATCGAATTGTTATGATTTCGGTGGTAATTTTGGTAGTAGATGGTGGTAGACGGTTGTGATTAAAACGATTATTACGGCAATAATTACGGCGGTGTGATGGTGGTTTGAATGGCGGTGTAGTGGTGGTTTGAACGACGGTCTAGTGCTGGTATGAAAGAAGGTGATTTGCGACCATAATTTGCGGTGGATTGGCGATGATTTGGGGTGTTATATATGAGGTTGAAAAGTCATGAAATCCCTTTTTCTCCGTATCTATTTGCCTCGCTGAAATCCCTATTTATGTTTTCCATCCTATGATTCGTTATTTGTTGCAACCTTATTTGATAACTTCATTGAGCCCTTTGAATTCGTTTGATACATGCTTCATTTGATATTGCGATGATATGAACTTATCCGTTTTGTTTAGACATGATCTCTTTTTTTGGACATAATATTGTGGTTTCGTTTCGATATGCTATATGAACCCTTTGTTTTGTTCTGATGCCCGAGCTAACTAGCCATGGAGGTACCATGGCCGCATCATTGAGGCACCAATGGCGTGACACTATCTGTGGCGGTGTATTTGACATTTGAGGGTATAGATGCTTGACATTTGAATAGTACAAGATTACAAGTAGGCACATTATTAGAAATCATTATCAGAGATTATTGCAAGAAAGACATGTAGTAATATCTTGGCAATCAATTTGGGGAAAACAATTTCTTTCAATATTGAGTTAATTACATGGTGGATCAGTCGATCGGGTTTATGGGTCATTTGGTGGAATGTGTCACGTGATTTTTAGTGCATCACCTCAGGCGCGAAGTTAAGGCCAAGCCATATAGCAATGACCCTGCTCCCGTCGTACACAAACACACCAGGATGCTGATTTTAGATGTCCATCTAATGTAGGTCGCTGTATATGTAAATACTGAAGCGCAACCCATAAAGACAAGAGAATTAATTTTATTGCAGGTCACTGTATATGCAAATAGTGAAGTGAGAGAGTTTAAGACACGGGGATAGATTGGAAGCTAAAACTATGTTGTGAGCTCAAATAAGAAAGAAAGTTGGTTTTAGTCGTAGGCCCCAATTATAGAGGTAATTTAGAATATTTCGTCTCTACGAAGAAATAGTTCATCTAAATATTAAGTCATCATTGTTATAGTCACATCTGAAATATGTTAGGACTTCCTCTAAGCGATCCTTTTCTTTCTTACTGTTGCTGTGTATTTTGTTTGTGAACATCTTCTCTTTGTTTCAGGGGTCTCTAGTGAGTTAGAGACATGGTTTGGAAAGGTCAAAGACCAAGAATCTTTTACTTAGCATGTGAATGCTTTATATAGGATCTAAAGTGTTATAATCCGTCCTATAATTTTTTTCTCATGACTACTCACTTTGTACCGTCTCCCTCAAAAGGAGAGATGCATTTAGAATTTCTGATGTGCAACATAGTACTTAATTGAAGTACAACGTTTTAACTAAGTCAATTACATCAACAAACCTTTTTTATATAAGACATGGGAATGGATCCACTAAGAAGACAAAATAAAATAAAAAGAATGTGAAATGTTTATAGCCACACATTTCAATTGAAGGAGAATTTCATAGGGAGATGCATCTTATTTTGTAGGTGCATCTAAAATGTGCGACTGTGGTTACTTCTCATCCTTCTCATTTTACTTTTATTTCTCATTTGATACTTACACTATAAGACATAATATGTATAGTATGATCAATTGATTATACATTGAGAAGAAATATGCAGAGAACTTAACGACACTTTTGAGAAGACATCAGTTTTTGTAAAAAGCGGGCTAGGCGGGCATACACCGCCTCAATTTATGGCTAGGCAGCCAAACTAGGTAGAAAAGTCAAAGGCGGACAAATATCCGCCTAGGCGGGCGGTCAACGAAGTAAACAAAAGTCAACAAAAAGTCAACATTTTAAACTAAAAATTAGGGGTTTTCTCTCTGATATACCCGACCGATATTTATTTTAACATAACATTTTAACACAAAAGAAAAATCATCGATTATAAACACAAAGTCATAGGTTTTTCGTATGAAATTCCAACCAATTTAACAATATGGACAAGATGAGAATCAAGCATCAATTTAATATTTATGTTTGAAGTATATGAAGTGATATGTTCACGTTTCAAGTTTTAAGTACTTGAATTGTTATGTTTATTTGTCTATTTTGCAACTTCAAACTATGTGAACTTTGAATTATTTGAAATTAGAAGTATTTTGTTATGTTATACATATTATTTATAATATTTATAGACATAAATTTCCAATCCGCCCAAGCGACGCCCAGGCGAATTCCGCTTCGAAGGTGGTCGACCGCCTGACTAGCGCCTAGTGATTTTTGCAACACTGGAAGACATTAATAAACAATAAGGTGAAGAACTGTCATCGAGTGTCTCTAAATATGTAGGAATGGACAACTACAGAACCATGTGCTGTTTATATAGCATTGCAGGCTGGAAATTCAGAAGGCTCAGTCAGTTTGGCCTAACACAAAAATCTGCTTTAACTATTGATATCATGTGGTTATTTGTGTTAAGGATTCTGTAGTTCATGCTGAGAAAGTGATTGATTATCACAGACTCACGCTTAGCTGTTCATATCTAGTCGTCATTAGCATTACATATATTTATTTTCTTCTTGAAGCTTAGAAAACTGGTACTCAATTATCATTCTTAGATACTTACTGTGTAGCTTCTTCAGAGTTTTGCTTATTAGATGTGGTTATTGTGTGGTATTTAGGCTAGTTCACATGATAACTTGATAATTGCTCTTTAATGGGACTCGGGAGGGAATTCTTTGATCCTGGTTTGAACTAGTTCCAGAGTTGATTGATGATGTGCTATCTGACATGAGTTCAGATAAGCAGTTAGCTTTGAATTGATTTCCGAAGCCCAATACTCATGCACTGCCACTATCTATTTGTTTCAAGATCTATTTTGAGGACATGCATGAGACAGATGGCAATTCATAACATACGTTGCAAGTCTAAAGTTGTTATATGACCCCTTAGGAGACTAGTGCACCCAAATATGATATTCTGTTGGAAAATCATCATAACCCTGCCAGTCTGTCACCATGCATGCCACCTGAATTTTTGGCATAAAAAATGTTGAATGTACATATGCAAATAATAACCCTCACATACCTTCATGTGTATACAAGTGTGCATGTATAAAGTCATAAAACACATACAGATTTGCACCACCATGTAACCACAAATAGGTCCCATTTACGCTTCATACTGATCTTTGTTCAACGGCACAAGACTGCAAGGTTATAAAAACTTTATGATGCGAGGATTAACTTATATGCTATAAGTCTAGGTTATTAAATTTGAGTCTTTTTATTTGTTTTGGATATGGTGAAACAAAACAATGATGTGATTGTGAGTCGTATTGACTGGGTGTGAAGCAAAAAATAGAGTTGAACGCATGGGGACATTATTTGTGGGTTCCATTTTGCAGGGTCGTACGTGACACACGAGACAAACCACTTTGTCTATTTCTATTTGGAATCGAAGGCAGTGTTGCTGTTCAAATCCGGTTGAGCATGTTCTGATACTACTGCTGCTTGGACATATATGCATTCGAAAAACCAATTGAAGCTAAATATGGTTGTGATGATGTATATTAGTGTGAACCTATTATTGTGTTCAAATGTTATTATAATACCCCTTGATTGCTTCCCATCTCTTCCAGTATTATGCCATTATTAACTGTTCAGGCTTAAAGTTCAGTAAGTAACCTGTTTGGTCTTAGAAAGATATGGAAACACATCCTCATTATGGCGTGCATTGTGAATCCGAAAATACTGAATTTGAAAAACTTTATTGATGGAGTAACAGGAATGGTAGAATTTTTGGGAGTCTCATTGGTCATTTATGCATAATACTCTTTATACATGTTCGGAATGTCTAATTTTGCCGATCAACGAGAAATCTTGATACCCGACACAAAATTTCTTATATTCTTTACTCCTTATATTATCCCGATAGAAATTTCGTGCAACCCATGCATTGATAAGGGTCGAAATACTTTATACGGAAAGTGGACATTTACACGATATAAGCGAGTTATCCAGGATCATCACACTCACACCCCAATCTCTAACAATTTTTTGAGCTTAGTGTTACTTCTTTTTAGTTACGTGGTATTGGTATTAGTGTATTTGTTATGATAAAATTTCTTTTTCAAATTTCGTTAATTGAGAATTGTTGCTACTATTATTTGTTTGTAGCAAGAAATAGATGAAAAAAAATCTATTTGAAGAGAATAGTGTATTTTTATATCGTAAGTTACCTTATTTTTTAGGAATGAGATCACCTCATGTTCATTTCTCTCAAGTTCTCTCATGTTAACATGTTGTGAGAGGGAGGAAATTAATTGTTTTTATATTTTATTTGAAAGTGTCCTCACTATTATGTTTATTTTTATTCTATTGGTTTAACATTACCAAACTTGAGAGACAAACATTAGAGGATCTCTATCCTATTTTTTATTAAAAATTACAAAACATGGCTGCAATTTCCGTCACCCATTCACTTACAGACCGAATCAAAAATACACAAAAAACCGCAACATTACAACACGCAACACATGTAATCTTAAAATTTAACAATTAACATAAATCGTACCAAAAAAATGCAAAAACATGCAACAACAATATCAAAATGAGATCTACCAAACTATAGAAAATTACAACATGCAACCACCTTATAGTAAAAATAAACAACTAACACAAACACACCGCATGTTCCGATCTCTCCACATGTGTGAGAGAGATTTATTTGTTGAGCAATACTCATATCATAACAAATAATTATATATCTAGAAATACGTGAGTCTATAGGGTCACACACAAACACACCGATGTATCATCTTCTATGATGTATTTAATATAATTATAGTAGTTATGTTACTTATATTGGTTAAATATCTCACGATCGACTAACGGTCGTTAATTAATCCGTTAGACGCATTATTTTAGGTGCGCGTGTGTGTTTTGCCTTTTTTGTATATATTTAAAACTGTAAGGAGCAAAACAACGTCATTTGGTCTAGTGGCTTTCTAAGACTGTAAATGAGACCCTTAACCGACCGCGTTTCACCCTGAAACGACGTCTTTTAGCCCCGTTCGATGTTAAACGTTCGAGCTCATATCCTAAACGTCGTTTTGGCATATCATCTCCATGGAGCCTATTTTTCATTTGAGAGTTTTTAAGCAAAATATGTTTTCCTTAGTTCTATTTAGATTTAAAATGCATGCATAAATATATACATAATGCATAAATCACTTATACACGTTTATTATATATTTTCTCTCTTCAAATTTTCATCAATCGTTTTTTGACTTTTTTTTTCAAATGAACTGATCAAATCATTAAGTGCATAAGTAGCAGGGCCGTCCTTAAATTTAAATTTTTTTTTGAGTGCTCTGGACGAAATCACATATTGAGGTCATTTGAGAAAATTTGTTATTATATAAAGTGTCACTGTTTATAGATTATAATGAAAATAAGTTATCAAAACGTTCAACATATGTCTCTTTTAAGATATTTTCTCATATAAATACATTTTTTTCGAGAAAAATATATGTACACACGCATATAATCGTTAACAGGACAAATTTTGGGGCCTCTAAAATTTTTGAGGCCCTATGGCGTCGCTCACCTTACACACATTCGAAAACGGCCATGATAAATGTCATTATTATTAGAGACAACAATCATTTTTCTTTCCTTTTATATATAGTAAAAAACACGAGGATTTAAGTTTTTATTACCACTTGCTAAATAATTCTATTAACATATTATTTTCCTTTCTTAATAGAAAAAACAATCTATCGGATGGCATAATATCTGATTACTATTTTATTACTAGTACTATAACCCAAATTTTTTAAAGAGTTTAGTATATGTCGCTTTTAAGAGACGGTTACATCAGTTTATTTATGAATTAAAACATGAAAACATCAAAAATAAAAAAAATGGCTACCGGATCACATAAGTGTATACAGTATATGATAAGTAAGTGTGTGTAGAAAACCGAAAAACCGAACTTAAACCGAGAAACGGAAATAAAAAAAACCAAAACCGATGGCTCGGTTTTTCTAATATATAAAAACCGAAGTTTATGGTTCGGTTTGGTTTTAGAAAAATTACAAACCGAAAAAACCGAACCGACAAAATACATACAATCTTAAAAACTCGGGTTTCAATTGCTTCTTAAATGTGTCATTTATAACACATAAACATCTATCATCTAGAACTTTCTGTGATCGTTTGTTTTTTATTGTCATTATTGTGTCAATTTACGACGCATAAATAATTCTTTTATATATATTTTATTTATCATAATTAGTTACTTATTGTCATTATTTTGTGTTTCTTGATTCTTAAAACTTGAAAAAGTTATTCTATATTGCATGAGAAACTCGACCATTGAATGTCCAAACCGCGATAAACGAAATAAAAACCGAAAAAACCTATAAACAAACTGAAAATAAACCAAACGGTTTCTAAAAAGCAAAAACCGAATATTTTTGGTTCGATTCCGATTTTAGCCAAAAACCAAACCAAACCAAACCATGATAAGATTGAAAACAAGCTCGAGCAGAGCATGGATCATATACGGATATAAAATAGGAAACATCCTTTACTTGTGTGTAAATTTTTCTCAAGATAAATTGCAAGTCAAGCAATGCTTCTTTTAAACATATTAGCAGAGTATCTGCGTGTTGCAGCAGCAGGTACCCTGTAACTAAAATCCTTCGCAAGCCGTTTTACTTTTTGATTAGACGTTTTTCGTGACAATAACTATACAGATGACGATAATTTTAGGTTGAAATAACTTCTAACAATAGCAAACTATTTCGTATAAAAATTGTAACGTACTTGCACAATGTCACAACAATATAAATGCGGTAGTCGATGATATTATGAGTATACAAAGTCAAATAAGTTAATATAGACTTGTAGTCACAAGGTTAGTTCTTGAAAATATCTTTTGGTGAGCGTTGAATAATTTGTGTTTGAGTCATATGGAGTGATATTTTGGATTACTTAATTTTGGTGAAATGTTGTGATGAAATGTTGCATCAAAGGTTGTACAATATGTTTAAATAGTTTTATTTAATTTTGCATTAAATAAAAGAAAAGAGTCTGTTAGAATTTGGTATGTGTGTAATAATCCTGGATAACTCGCTTATATCGTGTTAAAGTCCACTTTCCGTATAAAGTATTTCGACCCTTATCAATGCCTGGGTTGCACGAAATCTCTATCGGGATAATATAAGGAGTATATCAATTTATGTTCTAGGCACAAAAATCATAAATCAAGAACAATTAAAGAATTGTATATATATTTTTCTGTTATATTTAATGAGACTAATGAATCTGTTTATAAAACAGTTTCTAGATGACAGTTAAGCAGTTAAACTTGGTTAAAACCAACTTTCACAACTGTTTTTCAACAGTTACATGGCTAGCAGTACTAACTACTTAGTGCTAGCAGTACTAACTACTTAGTACTGCCAGTGAAAAATACATAGTATTGCCTGTAGTAAACCAACTTAGTAATGATCTCTGCATTTTTGTCATGGTCGAAAAACATATTAACTCAACGAGTGTGTACTCCACACTTCCCTAACTCGTATCCAAGCTAAGTATGAAATTCTCATAAGTCTCTAGTAAATCGTCATTACCTAAATGGCCATTGATGACACTAAAATCACCAACACAATGTATATGGATAAACAAGAACATTACAAACATTTTAACGTCGGAAGGAGCTAAGCTGATCGAGGAATATTTGAGCTTAAATCTATTTGTTACTTCGTATATAATTCATGCATGCTCAATTAAGTAATCTCTCTAAAACGCTGGTTCAAGTTAGATTTTGAGAAGTTTGAGTGTTTCAATAAAAGCTAAACTGGATCGTAAATTCTTAAATTCACTTTCACAATTCACATTATATTCTGCGGCGGAACTAAAACCAGTTAAAATGTAATACAACCTTGTTAAGGGTTGTATCGGATAGTAGCACCACTTTTAATGTGTGCAAGCTCCTTAAGAATATAGAGAAAATTATAGAATTTACTTGACAAAACTTGATTGATTAATTGATTACATTATAAAACCTTAAATAGACGCTTATGAGATAATCTCATATGACACAAACACATATCCTAATATGACTCCAGCACTTATCCTATCACGACACAAATACACATGTTATTAAAACATAAAACATAACGATAGTTATCCTAACACGATATCCTCGTGCTATCCGGACTTCCGCTGCCCGACAAATAACCTTTTTCCTCTTCCGCCTTCCGCTACCTTGGACGTAACACTTCACCATTTTCCTTCTTCCGTCGTCCGTTTACCCTAGTCGTAATATTCCCTACTCCTTCAAAATCACCTTGCCCTCAAGGTGATACAGAAAATATGCCGATTAGGAGTCCGACATCCATTCGCACGTGGCTTCCTCCGGTGATCATCTGACTCCCTGGTACGGCCGACCCGTCCCCATAGCTTGCAGACGCATCCGCTCCCCCGCATTCGGTTGAACAAAATTATGGCCGCCCTCATTATCCATGAGCCCGTAAACATCACCGTTATCAATTCACTTCCATAGCTGGAGAGAACGCGAACTTCCGTGTTCAACCAAAGAAAAGAGTGTAGAACTATGTCCGTTGCTCACCACTTCCTCTGATGGTGTCACCGGACCTGAAGATTCTAAATCATCACCACCATTATTGCCAAAGGTTTCAGCGAAAAGTGGTGGTTTGGTGTTATCAGCTTCGTCAGCTTTTAGAGTTGAGAAACAACTTTCCTAGTAGTAGTTATCATCATGGTTCACGCCCTCTTGATTATCAATATGGCTAGTAGTAATAATTTTCCCAGTAGCATATGTGGTTGTAACAGGTTTTAATCCATCTTGACACCCGTGTTCTTCATATGTAACAACCCTACTTGTTTGCAAAGCTTCCACCTTGTCCGATGTATGGAGAGTTGATTCCTCCAACTTTTGGTCCGATACCGCTATGTTGAGATCGTTTGGGTTAGCGATGGTCGTGGTGGCCCACTCGTCCTCAAAACGGGTCTTGGTTATACGGGCTAAGGACAAGGCTTCTCCTAAAGTTGTAGGTCTTGCCCTCAACAGTTTTATTTGTAACGTCATTTTAAGTCCGGAGATATAAAACAATTTAAGTAAAGATTCAGAGATCCTTGTTACTCGATTTATAAGTATCTCAAACTCATTCTGGTATTCGGCCACCGTACCATTTGCAAGAGCTTAGATAGTGCGTCTTCCACGTCCCGATCACTGCCGCCTGATGCCATAAACAGTACTCCGACGAACAGTAAAAAATTACTCATGAACAGTACAGATGAACAAAACGCGATGAATAGTACCAATGAACAATACGCGGTGAACAGTAAGTCATGTGAATAGTAATCAATTTACTTGACAAAACTTGATTGATTAATTGATTACATTATGTAACCTTAGTTAGACGCTTATGAGATAATCTCATATGACACAAACACATATCCTAATATGACTCCAACACTTATCATATCACGAAACAAATACATATCATATTAAAACATAAAACATAACAATAGTTATCCTAATATGATATCCTCGTGCTATCCGAACTTCCGTTGCAGCGACCAATAATCTTTTTCCTCTCTCGCCTTCCGCTACCTTGGACGTAACACTTCACCTTTTTACTTCTTCTGCCGTACGCTGCTCAAGTCGTAACAAAATGTTTTGTTTTTCTAGAATGATAAATATTAAGCATGCCCGTTTGACTCTAAAAATAATTAAAAAAATACTAATATCTACACTATGCATGTTAGCTCTTAATCATATTAATCAAGTTATTAACCCAGGTTGGAGTTATGGAGGATTTCATCTTTTTCCTTACAAGTCGTCAAAGAATTTAGTTCAATAATATTATTATACCTTTATTATTAATAGGCAAGATTATTCAATCGAGGCTGCCTTAAATGCATTGAATGCAACACCCGCCTCAACCCGTTTTCTTCTCGGGTTAAAACATTTAATAATGCAATCCAATTATTTATCCCGATATTGATACGTGGCTTCACTTCCATTCTCAATAAAACACGTAACGATTACGTGTTTACTAGCTACCCCAACAACAACACACACTTCTTCTTCTCTAAAAACATATCTCGCCTCTCTAAATCCTTTTCTCTCTCATCTTTCTTCATTTGTGGTGGTTGTTTTGGTGGTACAACTAACTTATGTCATCTATGCCCGTATTATTAATTAAATGATCTTTCTTCATTTGTGGTGGCACAATTGGTGTTTCGTGTTGGGGTTGATCTGTAGTGGTGTTTACTAATTTTTCTACCATTAAAATTTCAGGTTTGTATCTCTGTTATTATCTTAAAAAGGTGTCTTTTTTAATTGATTTCTGACTTTTTTGTTTATGTTCCTTATGTAGGTTTTGATTGGACTAAAGTTATGAAGGAGTGAAGATGAGAAGAATGATGAGAGTGATTATAAAAGGCTTCAGGTATATAAAAATTATTTCTATTTTGTGTTCATTTTTTTGTGCGATTATGTATATCGATTTTAAGTTTAGTTGCATATTAGCTAAAAAATTGAACCTTTATTAAATTCTTCGATCAGTTTGAGATAAAAGTGTGGGTGTGTTTTGGGGGTTGAATGGGGGTGCTAAAATGGTGTTTGTTTGATGCGGGTTTGCTTTTTTGTGATGATTAAGCTTTTAGAGTATGCATATAATCTGTTTGATGAAACGTTAATAATGAATCTACATAGGCCTACGAGCTTTAAAATAAGCCACATAAAGTGAGCTTATGAAACATAAGCCCAAAACCAAATAATCCATAACCCGATAACTAAGCCGAAACAAACACCCTTTAAGAATTGGTGGACGAGTGAACCATTGTGGTGTATGGGATTTCTTATTAGAATTCTTTATTGCTTTTTTATGCAGCAGATAAGCAGTTTTAACGGAATTTTGTTTCACAAGGTCGTGAAAGGGCTCATAATATCGTTGGTCGAGTACCTTCAGGTAACACCGCTTTATATATTTGTACTTCTGATATTGAATTTGGGATTCCGTTTTCCAAACTGCGTAAATGTCGACACGTATGTTCAAAAGTTACAAAATGCGCTTTCAAATTAATTTTGCCTTCTGCGCTTTCAAACTGATTGGAAAATGGATGTTTAGGATTGCGTTTTCCAACTGATTGTGCTTTTCCAATTTTTTGCAGAACTATGTCCATAAAACGGCGGTCATTATCATGAAACAAAGAGACATAGCTGTGATTCTATAATTTCGATGCTGTGATTTTTTCACGATATCCCATTCCCCAAATGCAAAGATCATGGACTTTAGCCGATTCCGGTTTACAAGTAAGCATGCATTTTAATATTACAAACAACCTGCGAAATCAAACAATACCGTATAACATTTTATTTTATAATTAATCCTCTTCCTTATACCATTTGACACGAGAAGCATGGCTAAAAGACACGACTTTGTCTTGGACCTATCAACAATGGAGAAGACACGACGAAAACAATACCAACGAAAACCGCCGGCGACTGAGGATTTTTCAGGTTACCTTTTAGGGTTTTTTTAGATTTATTTTATTTTTTGGGTATTTCTTAGAGCTTTTTGTGAATTTTATTTTGGACATTACCACAAATAACTCCGGCCACCAATAAGATGGGCGGTGATGAAGACACAATAACAGTGGATAATACGTTATATATAGGCGGTGAAGAGACAACAAGGAGGGCGACGATCAAGAGACAAATAACTCCGGTCACCGATAAAGTCTTTTATGATAAAACACATGTTAGATTTTTCCTACTTTTCTATAAAGCTTAGAGATTGTTATATATCAAATTTTATTGTTGAAGATACATGCTTTTACAATGGGGGTGTTTGGATTAGCTTATTTTTTTCATTGTTAGGATAAGTGATTTGTTATTTCTCTATATCATGTAGGCAAATAAAGTTATGAGAAATCAAGAGTTGATCATCTAGAAGAATTTGGCAAGTTATAAATAGGTATCTTCTTATTTCTATTCACTTGATTTGTGTATAAAATCACTAGGCAGTACATTTGCGTCTTGGACCGAGTTGTGACTTTGTGGATCATACATCTATGTCTCTGTTGCTAAAAAATGTTAGCTTACCACTATGATCATTATGCAATGAACAAACGCATTATCCTCTCACGCTTTCAAAACGCATCTCATATGTTAGATTATGTAGTGTTGTTAGAGGTACTAAATGATTTTAGATCTGAATGTGTCGTTAAAGTTATAGTTACAGATGGAAATACGAAAGATTTGGCGTGTTGGGTAATGGTTCAAAATGGGTTGGTCCGGTTTGGCTGTTCCTGTATATTTTTTTCAGAGATTAAAATAGTTGTATTATTTAATGATAACTTGGAGTCTAAAATAAACTAATTGAGAGGTTTTATGCATAAAAATAGACAAAAAAGACTTTCGAATCAATTATATGAGTAGCATGCCTATATTTGCATAAGTACATCTAAACACCACCCGTCGAATCCATATCTCATTTTGCCACCGGGGATTACCTGATTCTAATATCCCATTTTGCATAATTACTTTCGTCGCAAAAGCCATTTTATGATATAAAAAAGTAGGTAGCAGAAACCACTGTCGTAGTGTATCGACTGGTACACATAAAGCAATAAATAGCGCCTGATCACATTGTTTGGCTATGCAGATTTTGCTTTGACTTCAGCGCTACAGATGTTGGATGTGGTATTATTTGTGCACACATAATCAACCGCTCAATCCTATTCGGAGCTATGTTATCGTGGGGCTTACTTTATCCCTTCATTACCACCCGTGCAGGGACTGGTATACAACCTCATTTAGGCATCAATGACTTCAAGAGTATCTACGGATACAAAGTACACTTTTCTCACACACAACTTCTACTTCGACTCATGAACCATGTTTTTTAAAGTTTCACTTTTAATTATATCTTTTTCAGCCAATGGTATCTTTAATTATTTTATTTTCTATCGTCCTGTATGCAGGTTTTTATAGCTATATCTAGACGACAGGTTATACAATACAGTGAAAATTTTTATCGGGCGTGCTTAAGTTTTATAGACTTGCAACCTCCCGAAAATGAGATAATGAGCCATGCGAGTGTTTAGCAATTTACGGTACGTTTTCCAGAAAAAAGCCATCAGCCCATTTTAGTTTTTATGGGCTTATCTAAATAGTATTTTGGGGGTGTTTGTTTCGGCATATATAGCGGGCTTATGACTTATTTGGTTTTCGGCTTATATTTAATAAGCTTACTTTTGTGGTTTGTTTAGAAACTCTTCCGCTTATATGAGCTTATCATGGCATGGTAAGCTTATATAAGCCAAAAAGTTTCAAAATAAGCCACAAAATGTGAGCTTATGAACATAAGCGGAAAACTATATAAGTCATAAGCAAGCTAGCTGTATAAGCTCGAACAAACGACCTCTTATACATTCGTAATTAATAACAAACAAGCACAAAAGAAAATAGCCATTAACCCATTAACATTTGTAAGCTTGAGGAAGTTAAAAATTATATGAGAGCAATTAGCTTGAAGTTTATCCTATAAGAAATAGTTGAATACGAAACATGTTAAATGTGCTTAAATCTCCAATATGACGCCTTATAGACCGTTGTATCAAAATTTTCTTTCTTTGAATATGTGTCGAACCTGTAGGTGAATAACATTTTCCGAATAGATTATACCCACTTGAACACATATTTTTTATTCTTTCTCTTTCAGCCTTCAAACGCTTGATTTGGCAACATATGATGTAACAAGGCTTATGAGCGATGTTTCATACCAACACCGAATGTGCGTGAAGTTGTTCGTAGCATGGTAAGACCCTCTCTTTGTACCTTGCCTTTTAAATTAGTTTTAAAATAGACTTTCGTCGTAGGTGTTTATGCTGGACCAACCATTATGAAGTAGAAATAATAGGGTCGTGTATATTGGTCAGCAAAAGGTAAAGAATGAATGACTATTGTTTGTGCACAGTCTCTTAGGAGCGGAAGTAATAATTATGGCAGTAGGCTAGCAAAGAAAAACAATGAGTGCAAACTAGAATACTGACGTTATTAATTTGAATAGGCATGGCGGGGTTGACTATAATACTCATTCTAGATTTATAGAATCGAAATAAGAGTTATGTTAGGATTTTGGTGAAGATTGGGGTAATTAATGGGTGTTTGGATTAGCTTATTTTAATTACTTTCCAACAGCTTAGCAGCTCAATTAGCAGATAACTACATAAACTTGAACAATACTGATACGAGTCTTACGGTAATTCGTTTATCAAAGGTCTATATTGCGTAATTATCAAATAATTGTTTACTATATGTTTGTTACTCATATATAGCGTGAAAATTATATTTTTGAGAAGCATGACATATATTCCTTTTATTTTTGCATATGGCTTACCTTATTTTTATAGCACTTATTTCAAAACTAAAATTAATAGTAAACATAGACTACTATGAATTTTGATTAAGGTCAAGTTTGGCTTGATATACAAATTTAGGCTAGGCTCGAATTTGTTACACATCATATTTACCTTATGTTGAATGGGAACTTTTGCCATTGTTTATCTAAGAACAACAGATTAAACAACTTCCATCATTCCATGCTCTGATATACCTTGGAATTTCTGTTGGTAGGCTGATGGTTTGGACTCGCTCACACTCAACAGTCTGTGTGACGAAGGAGCATATAAAGCCTCTCAACAATCCGTGTACGGATCGCCATCACTGAATCAGTTTGAAGCAGCTGGCCCGTTTGGTATGTCTGCTCCAGGAGGTCAAATGACACTGTTTCAGGCTAACCCATCGACCATCGAGTGTTTGAGAATTTGCTTAAGGATCTGATACTGGTACGATGCACGAGATTAAAAGATGAATGACATAGTGAATGTTGTAATTAGATGAATGACATAGTGATTGTTGTAATTAATTCTATGATCATGTTATAACCCCGCGCTCCGCAGCGGAGCGCAGGTTAAAAACCTTGTTTGTATACAATACAATTCTACAATGGAAAGCAAATGTTATGAAGTTCGTTTAACCATTTAAACATTGTTCACGTAAAATTTACATAAAACGCAGTGACAACTATATCACTTTCTTACTGAAAAACCAATATCCGAATATCATAAAAAAATGACATACATGAAAGGCGTGGTTAAGACCGATACAAATGGGAAATTTTTATTTATGCCTCATGACATTTTTTAGTTTGTGATAAATGCCCTAAAAAAAACCTTACTCAAATGTCTCAGAGCGATTAAAGCGACCAGAGTGACCTAATTAAAAATTATTTAAAGTACAACAAAAAATATTTTTTGTACTTTAAAAGTGTATTTTTTTGTAATTTTAATAAGTTTTAATTAAAACACTCCGGTCGCTTTAGAGCATTTTAAAAAGAGTCTTTTTTGAAGCATTTGACACAAAAGAAATCTTTTATACTTTTTGATACCTTTAAGTGAGACAGGATGCCAATAATAGCAATCCGATACAAATTGTAGTTGGTAAAAACTCAAAGTTTTGGAATTCTATTTCTGATGTGACCCATTTTGGATAAGGTGTGACAACTGGTTTGATGTAAACCTTTTTCCTTTGTCCTTTTATCCAATCTATATATTTTAGATGACACCTGTCGTTGCTTGCCATTAATACTTTATATTGGATGACACCTGTATTGTGTTCATTTGACAACTTAAACATTGATTTATAGGCGATGGTACTGGGAGTGGCAATTTCGGACGTGACGCGAAACCCAATTAGAAACCGATATGAAAATTAACTGGTTGAGTCTAAATAGATTTGGATCGGGTTTTGATCGACCCATCTAGCCCGTTTATTAAACAGGTCAGGTTCGGGTTGAGAATAAATTAAGCGAGTCGACCCGCCAACCCATTTAAGATATTTTTTTCTTAAATTTAAAACTATTTATATTTTATAATACGGGTTAAATGAGTTAAACAAGTTAGACGGGTCCACCCACATATCCATTTAACCACGTTTAACCCATGTAAAGTGCCAACTTTTGTAAATAAAACGGCTTAGGGTTGGCTGGTTAAATAGGTTACACAGGTTAAATTGGTTAAATGGGTCAGGTTCGGGTTATGTGTAAACAACTTAGGATTCACATAGCTGATCCGATTATTTAAAAGGGTCATGTTCGGGTTGGGGGTTTCTAACCCGCCAACCTGTCAACTCGAACCCGCTAACTCAAACCCGACCTGAATTGCCACCCCTAGATGGTACTATTAGGCTGGATGGAGTGGTGATGGTAAACTAACCATTCACCTCAGCTCCACATCAGACTCACTCACACACTCACTCACCATAACTCATCTTTCATTAAAATACTCACTTTATACAAAATATATTCACTAAATAATAAATACCTTACACACACTCACAACCAAAATAGAAAATAATAAAAACATCACAACTTTTATCACTCACCGGTGATGAGTGACTCACCATTCATTTACACACTCACGTATGAGTTTTGGGAGTGGAATAGAAACTCACTCGTGAGTTCTATACTCACTCGTGAGTTGTATAACCACTTCGTGTAGCCTTTTAGTAGAGACAATCAGACAATACATCCATAAATCATTATATAACTTATATATATTAAAGAGCAAGTGTTTTGGCAATAAAAAAAACAAAACTTCACGAGTAATGACGTAATAATAATAATAAAAAAAAATCAAAATGCACTCAAAAGTATGCTAAACGTTACAAAACCGACCTTCAACTTTAATCTATTTATGACTTTTTTATATAACAAACCTTATTTATCAAACATGGAGCGCAAATCTATCGATTCATTCGGAAAAAAATATCACTGAAAAGATCGTCGAATTGCGAAGAAAACACGCCCAATATTGCAATGCCTTTGACGTGCGTACGATTTATAAAAGATGTTGAGTTTAATATATATATTTGTAACCCTTGCACTTTTCTGAGATCTATATGTTCTAATTTAGTCCTTTGACTATTTGACTTTTGTTAGTTTCGTTTGAGCAATTACCGTGTTGACGGTGGTGAATCTATGTTGATCTTGGTTATCTTAGTGATATGTGTTTGTGTTAATCCTTTTTAGATGATTTTATCTATGTGATCATGTTCCGGGAGGTTGTCCCGTGTATAGCTTGAGATATCTTATAACGAGTCCCGACACGCCCGTTAATGTTCAAATCGAATCTAAGGCAATTTAACAGTGAAATATGTCGTGTAAATAATCGAGATTCATGAAAAAGTATTTTTGAGTTCATAAAAAAATACTAAAAAACTTCGGGTAACGTTTTAGAGTCGTGATCAATAAGGTTTAAAGGAAACCGACACAAGACAAGCAACCCGGGATCCCCTTGGATGCCACCGCGGGTTCAAGTCCCTTAGGGGACATGTGGGGTTCATTTTTTTTGTCTTTGGTCCCCTATTGTACCACCTTGTGCTTAAGGTTTAAGCCAAAAACACACACACACACATGCATTTCTCATTTTAATCTTCAAAAACTTTTCTTCTTTCTTCTTTTGGTTTGCTCGTCCGAAATTAAACCCACACACAAACAAATTTGTTTTTCAACTTTGATCAAGAACATAAAGATTTAGGAGTTTTGGGTTGATTCTAGTATTCGGGTTATCATTTAAACAACGTTTGGGTTGTCGGATCGTGTCTTCACTCGCTTTCAAAACCCTCTTTGTAAGTTATCTTTTTCACAAATATACTTGTACTTTTAGAGTTCTTATGATGCATAGATGAATGTTGTACGGTGCGTTTTCTATAAATAGTAAGCTTAAATTTTCAAAAAGTAAATAAAGGGGTGTTTGGTTAGTTCGAATGTAAGAAAAATGGGAGCAAGAGTTTATCATTTTTATGTCATGGTTGTCATGGTTGAAAAACATTTAGATACTATATAGCTTATTTTCGGTCTAGCTTAAGAATAAGCAATATTCGGCTTATTTTGTACTTATGGGTTTCGAATGGAAAATAGGTTATAAGGAAAACGGTTTTGGTTATTTACTTATGGTATCTTATTTTTGTGAGCTTATTTGGTAACTTATTTTGGTATCTAAATGAACTAAGAAGCTTATTAGCTTATTTGAAAAGCTTAATGGACTTATTATGGGCTTATAAAGCTCACGACCCAATAAAGCCCAGGAAAGCCGCGGGTTATTGTGGTCCTTATTGAGGTCCGACTTAGTTTTGTGGCTTTTGGTTATAGCTTAGCATAATATTTAAGGTCTAACGAAGCTTAACGGATTGAAAATAAGCTACGAATAGCTTATTTTTGGCTTAAATGGACCACGGCCTAATAAGACAAGCCAAACCTTGGCTTGGTCTTGGTCCGTGAGTCTTGGCTTGCGTTGCGGTTTATTTATCGGACTTATATTTGGCATTATATATGATATTGGACCTAAATCGGATCTTAGAACTTGAAAATAACGTTTTGGACCTCTATTGGGCCTTAAGGCCCAATAAGCGAAAACTAGTCGTTTTACGTTATTAAAACGGACTTTTGAAAGGGAAAAATACTTATATAATCACATATGTGTGAATTAGTCGTTGAGGAAACATGTTTTGATAAACGATGCGAAATATAAATTTTTGGCATTTTGTTTGAAAATGGTGAAATTAGAGAAAAGTGTTTGAAATTGAGGTTTGAAACTTTGGAAAACATTGTATAAACGAACGAGTCATGCCGAAATTTCATAAAAATCCTATATTTAGATTCTTACTCAAAACTTACTTTTACGACAAGATAATAAATTATTATTATTTTAATAAGTCGACTAAAAGACGAAAATATATATTTTATAATTATAATATATGAAACTTCTCCAAGTCGTTTAGTATGAATAAACGTCTTTTTTCCTATAACTTTACATATAATTAAAGTAACTAAGGTTACCGAATGGACTTACCAAAGTATATTCCTAAATACCTATTATCTGAGTCTTCTTATATTACTTACCTATTGATACTTACATAGTATATGTATATTATACTAAGGTATGAACTAGAACATGTTATCTTTTAAACTAAGTCGTCAACCATCACACCACTGATAACGTTAAGGGTGACCGTACAACGTATCTGACCTCTATGCATCGACCTTGAAAACACTTTTGGAGCGTATATCTAAAATTGAACATTAACTGGATTAGGTCGTGACCGGACGTCGTTGCACTTGCTTGTTTGATCTAGATCTTTGCTGCCTATTACCTTTTGCTCAAGGTGAGTTCTCGTAGACTCATTTTTTGACTCTTTTCCGTTGGAGGAAAATGATACTCAAATCTGTTTTTCAACTTGTTTTTTTTCTATGCGAAACTTTTATCTTTTTGGACAATGCTATGTGCCTATGACTGCTACGTGAATGACATGAGATTGGTAGAACTTGTATGTGGATCATATGTGGTATTTTGAGGTATCTTGTGATCTTGTGATTCTTGTGATCTTGTGAACTTGTGATCTTTTGCCCTATGCATAGCTCCAGCTGGTAGGCTTAGGTGTGTGTTAACTTAGAAGCTTGGATCTTTGAGAGTGTTGGTATATATATTAGTGGTGTATCTATAGACCTTCTATAGCATGTGCTGCTACGTTGGTATCTTATCTATTGCATGTATTCAGTGTCATATTGCACATTTTTCCACCTTTTGAAACTATGGCACAACAACTGGGTTGTAATAAAACCTACGAGCTTACCAACTTTATGTTGACCTTTTCGAGTATCATTTTCAGGTAATGTTAATGATCAGTGAATTTTTGTTGCGAGCTTTAGCAGACCTTAAGGGCATCCAGTATGGATCAATCTTCTGAGAGACTTGCATTTTGTTATGTTGTTTGATCTTGAGCATTTTGGATTATGTTATCTTGAGACTAGCTTTATCCCCTGCGTGGAAATTTGGAGTGTGATCTTTTGACTATGTGATGTGTTCTTTGACGGATCTTCACCCAAGTGCTACTTGTGGTCGGAGAATGTCACGACACTTATCTTGAATGCATTTTAGTATTTCTCTATCTTGTATCTTGTGTTGAAATTATCAATTCTCTGTCGCATCCCGTGTTTTCGCCTTGTCGGGGTGTGACAGATTGGTATCAGAGCCAAGGTTAAAGAGAACTAGGTGGTTTGGCCTAGACTATAACCTAAGAACCTTCATATAATTGCATTATAGGATCTATGTGCGCGGTGTTCCGCTTATACTTGCTTCTATGAGATCTATGGTATATCTTATATATATATATATATATATATATATATATATATAGTATATTAAGACCACCCATAAGCTGACCTTCCCTCCTACCTAACATTGCCCATGTTCTCTCTCGTGTAGCCAAGGATGACGACACGAAGTGCAGGCCGATCTACTGCTGCATCACGAGGTGGAGGAATGGGTAGACGAGTTAGAAGAGGAGCTAGAAGAACTAGAGAACCAATGAGGAGAAATAATGAAACAATTGGTGAACTTGATGGTCAAGGAAATGACCAAGGTGTTGAGGCAAATAGAGGTGTCGGTGGAGTCCCTGACTTCTCCACAATCATTGCTCAACAATTACAGAACCTACTTCCCACTCTCTTAGCCCAAGTAGGCAGCAAAGGTAGCAATCAAGGGAACAATAGGAATCAAAACGACGATGCCGTCAATGACAACATCCAGGGCGATGTTAGGAATGTCATTATGAACAACGACATAAGGGGTTGTACTTATAAGGAGTTCTTAACCCAAAAGAGTATGATGGTAAGGGAGGTGCTATAGTCTATACCCGTTGGATTAAGAAGATGGAGTCAGTTCAGGATATGGGTGGGTGTAGGGATAACCAAAAGGTAAAGTACACTACTGGATCATTTGTTGGTAAGGCTCTTACATGATGGAACTCTTAGATCCACACACGAAGCCGAGAGGCCGCTGTTGGGATGTCATGGGAAGACTTTAAGAATTTAACAAGAGAGGAATTTTGGCAGGTCAATGAGATGCAGAAACTAGAAATTGAGTTTTGGAACCACGCCATGGTCGAGGCTGGCCATGCTGCGTACACTGATAGGTTTCATGAATTGGCTAGGTTAGTTCCCTATTTAGTTACCCCTGAGAACAAGAGAATTGAGAGGTACATTTATGGCCTTGCTCCACAGATCCGTGAGATGGTGGCAGCAATGGAGCTAGCAATAATTCAAAAAGCTATGCAGAAAGCTGGTACACTAACAGATGAAGCCATTAGGAATGGGTCACTTAAGAAGAACACTGAGAAGAGAGGTAACGGTGGAGAGCCTGGTAGAGATATGGATGTGAAGGATGATAACAAGAGGTCTAGGACTGGGAATGCTTTTGCTACAACCGTTAATCCAGTGAGGAGAGAGTACACGGGTACGACACCTAAGTGTACGAACTGTAACCTGCACCACTTGCCTGAGTCGCCTTGTTGAGCTTGTTTTAGTTGCAACCGCCTTGGGTATCTTGCTAAGGACTGTAGAGTGGTACATAGGATGGTGAACCCAGTGAATACTAAAAACCCAACTGCTGCTCGTGGAGCATGTTTTGAATGTGATGATACGGATCATTTTAAGGCAGCATGTCCTGGGTTAAACCAAGCACAAAGACCAGGGGGAGGTCGTCTAAACCAAGTTGTGGCTATTGATGGGGGTCAAGGCCGTGGGAACAATGGCAATCGGGCACATGGAGGAGCATTCATGCTGGGAGCAGAGGAGGCTCGCTAGGACCTAAACATCGTAACGGGTATGTTCACTCTAAACAATCATTATGCTACAACACTATTTGACTCTGGTGCCGACTATAGCTTTGTTTCTACTACTTTTACACCTCTATTAGGCATAGAGTCCAGTAACTTAGGATTCAGTTATGAGATTGAGATAACTAGCGGGCAGCTAGTGGAGATCGATAATGTTATTAGAGGCTGTGAACTATAAATATAAGGGCATACCTTTAACGTTGATCTAATACCGTTTAGAAGCGGAAGTTTTGATGTGATCGCAGGAATGGACTGGTTGTCTAAACACAAGGCTGAGATCATTTGCCATGAGAAGGTAGTTAGGATCCCACTATGAAATGGCAAGACACTTAGAATCATAGGTGAAAGACCAGAAGAGAAGGTGAGGCATCTTAGGAGCGCAAAAACCAAGGAACAAAAGAAGGAGGATATTGTGGTGGTTAGAAACTTTCTCGAGGTATGTCCGGATGATTTATCAGGATTACAACCTAATCGAGAAATCGAGTTTCATGTCGATCTAATCCATGGAGCAATACCGGTCGCGAAATCTCCCTATCGATTGGCACCTTCTGAAATAGAGGAGTTGTCGGGTCAACTCAAGGAACTCTAGGACAAAGGTTTCATTCGACCAAGCTCATCGCCTTGGGGAGGACCGGTATTATTTGTTAAGAAGAAGGATGGATCCTTTAGAATGTGTATTGATTATAGAGAGTTGAACAAGTTGACCATCAAGAATCGTTATCCACTCCCTAGGATAGACGACCTATTCAATCAACTGCAAGGATCGCAGTATTTCTCTAAGATAGACCTTAGGGCCGGATACCATCAGCTGAGAGTGCATGAGGACGACATTCCAAAGACTGCATTTAGAACTCAATATGGGAATTTCAAGTTCACGGTAATGCCCTTTGGTCTAACAAACGCACCAGCGGTATTCATGGACTTGATGAACCAAGTGTGTAGACCATATTTAGACAAGTTTGTGATACTTTTCATAGATGATATCTTGATCTACTCTAGGACCCGAGGGGAGTATGAAATGCATCTAGGGTTAGTTTTAGAACTACTCAAGAAGGAGAAACTGTATGCTAAGTTTTCTAAGTGTGAATTCTGGTTGCAAGAAGTACAGTTTCTTGGGCATGTGATCAATGGTGATGGGATTCATGTAGACCCTAGTAAGATTAAAGCTGTTAAGAATTGGGAAGCCCCTAGAACTCCGTCCAAAGTTCGTTCATTCTTAGGTTTGGCATGGTATTAACGTCGATTCATTGAGAACTTTTCTAAGATAGCTAAGTCGCTTACCATCTTGACTCAGAAAAGCAAGACCTTTGATTGGGGTGAGGAACAGGAAAAGGCATTTCAAACATTGAAGGATAAGTTGTGTAATGCGCCTGTTCTAGCTCTCCTCGATAGACCGAAAGATTTTGTATACTGTGATGCATTAGGCTTAGGATTAGGTTGTGTGTTGATACAAAGAGGCAAGGTGATAGCATATGCATCTAGGCAGTTAAAAATCCATGAGAAAAACTACACCACCCATGATTTAGAATTGGGCGCGGTTGTGTTTGCTCTCAAGATCTAGAGACTCTACTTATATGGGACAAAGTGCATTATCTATACCGACCATAAGAGTCTTCAGCATATCTTTAACCAAAAGGAATTGAACATGCGTCAACGTCGTTAGATAGAGCTTTTCAGCGACTATGACTGCGAAATTCGCTACCATCCTGGTAAGGCGAATGTAGTAGCTGATACACTGAGTAGGAAGGAGAGGATCAAACCTAAGAGGATTAGAGCAATGAAGATGACCCTTCAGTCGAGTATCAAGGATAAGATACTAGCGGCTCAAAAGGAGGCATCTGATGAGTCTGCAGGATTGCAGAGAGGACTAGATGAACTGATAGAACGTAGGAGTGATGTAGCATTTTATTACCTGAATCGAATATGGGTCCATTTAAAGGGTGATGTGAGAACCCTGATAATGGACGAAGCCCATAAGTTGAAGTACTATGTACATCCAGGAGCTGACAAGATGTACTATGATCTTAGGGATATGTACTGGTGGCCAGGAATGAAAAAGGATATAGCTGTGTATGTGAACAAATGTTTAACTTGTTTGAAGGTGAAGGCTGAACATCAGAGGCCATCTGGCTTACTGCAGTAACCTGTGATCCCTAAATGGAAATGGGAGAGAATAGCAATGGACTTTGTTACGAAGCTACCAAAGACTAGTAGTGGGCATGGCATAATCTAGGTCATTGTAGACCGATTGACTAAGTCTGTTCATTTTCTACCTATGCGTGAGGACTATAAGATGGATAGGTTAGCTAGACTCTACCTGAATAAGATCGTTGATAGGCACGGTGTGCCAATCTGAATCATATTAGATTGTGATAGTTGTTTCACATCGAGGTTTTGGCAAACAATGCAAAAGGCATTAGGAACTAGGTTAGACATGAGTACGACTTACCACCCTCAAACCGATGGTCAGAGTGAGCATACTATCCAGACCTTGGAAGACATGCTTAAAGCACGCGTCCTTGACTTCGGGGGAAGTTGGGATGTTCATCTTCCATTAGTTGAGTTTTAGTATAACAATAGTTATCATTCTAGTGTGAGGTGTGCACCTTTCGAAGCCTTGTATGGTAGAAAGTGCTGCTCACCAATCATGTGGGCAGAAGTTGGAGAAGGGCAACTGATAGGACCTGAGCTAGTGCAAGAAACTACTGAGAATATTTCACAGATCAAGGATAGGCTTAAAGTTGTACGTGATCGTCAGAAAAGCTATGCCAATAAAAGGAGGTAACCTTTAGAGTTCAGTGCAGGTGATCATGTCTTGCTCAAAGTATTGCCTTGGAAAGGTGTGGTACGCTTTGGAAAGAAGGGGAAACTAGCACCTAGATTCGTTGGACCTTTTGAGATCACTGAGATGATCAGTCCTGTAGCCTATAAACTTAGATTATCAGAAGAACTTAATGGTGTGCATGACACGTTCCACGTGTCGAATCTTAAGAAGTGTTTGACTGACCCAACGCTATAGATACCTTTGGATGAGATTCGGTTTGATGCTAAGTTGAACTTTGTGGAAGAACCTGTGGAAATCTTAGAGAGGGAGTTCAAGAAACTTAAGCGGAGTAGAATTACCATCGTCAAGGTTCGATGAAATTAGAAATGAGGACCTAAGTTCACGTGGGAGCGTGAGGATTAAATGAAACTCAAGTACCCATGAGGACATAAAATAACGTTACATTTATACCATCATTTATCCAAAATAAATTAACCACTTTTATATAATTATTGCAAGAATTGATACTTAATTGCTTAAAGTTGTTAATTGCAGTGATTACGGAGTGTTTTGTGAAGACAAGTTAAAGGCGCACTTTTTGGAGCTTAAATAATAATATTTGAAGATTACTTATTTCTGAGTACATACGCCGTATCCAGCAAAGAAGATACGGCGTATTAGCGTCTGGACTTCACAAGAAAACGCATACGTGTAATTCCTGATACGGCGTATCCTTCTATCTACATACGCCGTATCCACCTAGATAAACATTCAAAGATCCTGTAATAAATATAATTTAGGAAAGATATATTTGATTGTATGTGAACGTAGCGTGCACTCCAAGGAAATTACCTTATACGTCGTATTGACCTCATTCAATATGGTGTATCCACTAATTTTCAAAGACTATAAATAGAAGACTCAAAAATGAGTTTTCAGGGTGCAAAATCATATTCTCTATACCATACACATAAAAGTAGATTTTCTAAAGTGAAGAAGAGCAGCCAAGGTCAAGCATCGATCATGATTCCATAGAAGATACCGTGTAATTCCAATACTCTTGTAATCATTTAATTTTTGGTATCGTTTGGTAAAATGTTTAGTTTACCTTGGTTATTTGATCACACTTGTATAATTACAATGGTTATGGGCTAATACCCTCGGGTATTAGCCATCTTAATGAAGATTTAATGTTTGGTTTGTTTTAATCCGAATTGCTTAATTAATCGTTGATTGTTTAATTATTTTTATCACCTAATACTTGTCTATGTGCTTGAATATGCGACTTATCATTCAACTGGCTCTAGTTATACCTAACAAGTAATCTAGATACTGGGATAGCTCTCCATATCGTGTTTAATATTACTGGACCAATAGGATCACTAATAATGTTCTATCTTTGCCTTTGAATTATGAGCTTAGTTGGACCGGCGGGTGACCCGTATGTTTCAACAAGTATGTTCTTAATTAATTGGTAAAGACTTGAACAGTGAACTACCAGTATATAAAATACCATCAAGCAGTAAGTGGGTAAAGTCCCGATGGGTTATGGTTTAATAAGATCACCAATGCCTTAATCCATAGATAGATTATAATTAAACTAAAAGGATACTTTATGCGGATGCGTTAATTGTAACATGATTCAACGTGTCTAGGTATTAGGATGATGTCCCGCCTAAGTCTTAAGAATGATATGTCGCCTCGAGATAAGCGTTCATTGCACTAAACAAACAAACCAACATTTAATTGGATTTTATATGGCTAATATAATTTTTTATCATTTGGCTTGTACCGCTCTTTTATCTTCTGATTGTCTTCTTGCATGCTTATTGTGTTTTGGATTGATTATTGTCACCATAAAACCTATGCCAGTCTCTCAGGCTGAAAACCCCCTATTTATCATTAGAACTAGGTTTAGCATAGGTTTAACAAGTAATTAGAATTAACTAGATTAATTAGACTAACTAAAATACCGATAGAATATAAGGTTAACAACCTCGCTCTTAGTGTTCGACACCCTACTTACCACGAAACTCCACCCGATTGGGTACACTGCCCGTTAAAGTGTTGTTTTAGGATAAGTCGCCTAAATATAAATTTAAAACTTGGTAATCAATAAATTGACCCCACACGACAGCATATCAAGTCTTTGGCCCCGTTGCCGGGGAGTGAAAAAGTTTAACCTTTAATATTATTAGTATTTCTAACCCTTAATTAACATAATCTAATTATGTTTGTATTTAATTGCATTGTGTGTTAAAATTCGAGCATTATTTAATTGTTTTCTAAGTACTCTTTTCTGGTAGACCACCTGATACGCCGTATCCACTAGTTGGATACGACGTATCAAACCTTCTAATCAGACAACGTATTGATTGTTGCAGTCTAAACAACGTATATGTTCTTCCAAACAATACAACGTATTTTGTAAACTCAATACAGCATACTGACCTTTAACAGATCTATACGGCGTATTCAAATCAATTGAATACGGTGTATCGATCATCTGATACAGTAGCAGACCTAAAAATTGATTTTCATGTTTTATTTTCTGTATTCTTTTCAAAGAGCCTGTCCTACTGATTTATTTTCCTCTGTTTCAGGTGATGCATGACAAGGAGTTCTACTAAGGAACTAATTACACCTTTTGAAAACTCGAAAATAGTATTTTGCTCAAAAATGAGGCTTTTCGAGACACCTGGTCTTGTGGAATCGAGTTCACCCAAATTCAATTTATTTTCTGACATCGAAGAACATTCAGAAGAAGAAGAAACTACAGAAACTATGATGGAAAGAATGGAGCAATACATGAGCAAGACCCGTGGGAATTATGGGTCTGGAGTTCCTAGGCCCAAGATTGGTGATAAAACTCACTTTGAATTAAAAGGGCAATTTCTCAAGGAACTTTGCGAAAATACTTTCAGTGGATCGAAACATGAAGACGCAAACGAACACATCGAAAGAGTCCTTGAGATTGTTGACTTATTTCATATCCCCGGGGTGACTCAAGATCAAATAATGCTTCGATCTTTCCCCATGTCCTTAATTGGAGCCGCGAGTCGTTGGCTCAGGAACGAACCATCAGGTTCGATTACAAATTGGGAAACCCTGAAAACGAAGTTTCTAAACAAGTATTTCCCACTTGCTCGTACTGCAAAGAAAATGAAGGAAATTAACAACTTTCAGCAAGAGCCGGACGAAAGCCTTTCCGAGCTTGGGAAAGATTTAAGGAGCTCTTGATGAAATGCCCCCAACACTATTTGACTGATATGCAGGAAGTAATCTTGTTTTATAACGGGCTCGATGTTCCAACTAGAAATATCCTTGACTCAAAAGTTTCCATTCTCACTAAAACTACTGCTGATGCAAAAGTGGCCATCCAAGAAATGGTCGAATACTCTCAGAAATGGCACAACAGAACATCCTTAAAACAAAAGTACTGAAACTTCTGACAGACTATCTGCTATACAAGTCTAACTCAACAGCCTCGGGAGAGAAATTAAGAAAGTGAACGAGAAGGTTTACCATGCTCAGGTCGGATGCGAACTATGCAAGGGACCACACTACACAAAGGACTGTCCACTCAAAGAAGAGGGGAAAACTCTTGAAGAGGCTTACTACATACAGTTTGGCACACCCTATCAACCTGGAAGACAGTACAGAGTAGCAGGGCTAGGATTCTACCAACGCAACAATAGAAATTCTTCGTACCCTGATCGAAGACAAACTTTGGAGGAATCACTGACCAAATTCATGGCTGAATCAGCAAAGAGACACGAAGAGAACTCAAACAAATCAAAGTAATTCAAGCTTCTACCGATGCAGCTATAAGAAATTAAGGAGCATCGATTAAGACCTTAGAGATTCAGATTGGTCAGATGAGCAAAGTCTTACAAGAAAGAGGATTCAGAAGTCTTCTCGGCTCAATAGAAACAAACCCAAGGGACCATGTTAAATTGATTTCGACTGCTAAAGCTGATTCATCTATGATACAATGTATCGGATCAGGACCATACGCCATATCAGACTTATTGTAAAGTAATGTATTTTCTGAAACAGTTTCCTTTCCCGGGCGACAAAATGGTTACTGCTGTGATTGGAAGGAGGCACGTGAAGTAAAGATTCTGAAAACCTATGACACCACCTTTCCTCAGAAAGAAAAGGACCCAGGAAGTTTTACTCTTCCTTGTTTTATTCATAATGTTTGTTTTGATAAAGCCCTTGTTGACCTAGTAGCAAGTGTTAGTGTTATGCCATTCTTTACCTACATCAACCTTGGTCTAGGTGATTTAGCTCACACTAGGTTAACTATTGAACTGGCTGTCAGAACAATTAAACATCCAAGGGGTTTTATAGAAAACGTGCTAGTTTGGATTGGTAAATTTATTTTGCCCATAGACTTTATTATCTTGGACATACCCAAGGATGACGATGTCCCTTTGATCCTCGGATGACCATTCTTATCTACCGCTCATGCCAAGATAGATGTTTTCAAAAAAAAATTACTCTTAGGATTGGAGAAGAGAAACTTGTTTTCAAAAGCATCAAACCAGCGACTAGCATAATTAGGAGAGTCTATGTGTTGAAAAAAGGAACGGATCTTGATTCCAAAACTAAGTTGGTAAGAGAGGCTATTAATGAATCATTCGACACACACCATGGTAATTATATTAAATTAAATAATTTGGATATGCCTCTAGAACCTAGGATGGATCAAGATGATGAATTTGAGCTAATCCTTGATTTGGTCAATAAGCCTACTTATAAAAATTATCACAAAATGAAATTTTCTTGTATGATTGGGTATAAACATGTTATTGCTGACTTCCTCCCTAACCTTGTCCTTTTATATGATGACCAAGCGCTTTTATAATTTTATAATTAAGGACAAAGGTAATCACGAAGGAAAGAATCTAGTAGAGACTTTGATTGAAATACCTATTTTCGTTGGGAATTTTTCTATTATTTTAGGCTTCTCAATCATTGACGATATGGATATAACAAGTGGTGTTGTGCTCGGCATGCCATTTTGCAAGAAGTTTGTGTCATGCCAAAAGATTATGGAGAGATTCGCTCACGGGGACGAGTGCGAGCGAATGGACGATGAATGAAAAGAGAAAAAAGTCTAACTTAAAGACTGGCTGAAAGAAAAGTGCTTACTGAGAGACAACCCGACTGTTTTTAATTGTTTGAAAATTGTAATTTTAATTGTTTGATTAAGTCTGTCTTCCCAGACACTCAATACGACGTATCGAACCTCTATGGATACGCCATATCGAACCTGTCTGGATGTTATCAATGCTTTAATATCCTGCAGAACTTTAAAACATTTGTTTTTACAGGATGCAATACGGCGTATCCTTGGGTTTGGGATACGGCGTATTGACTACCTGTACAATATGTATGTTTATTTCCTGCATTGTAACCATTGTATAACCAAGATAGGAATTGTACTTTTGTCTTTTAAACTTTTATGAAGGACCTTGCTGTAAAGAAATCGACGATATGGTATAATCTGAAAAAGACGTGTGTTGAACTCATACGGGCATTCTGACGCCTCGTCAACACACTTTTGCTCAAGAACTCAAATTGGAGAATCATCCCGAGCAACATATCAGGAGAGTTCCTCGTTCTAATTCTATTTCCCATTTTTCTTTAATTGTTTTATCTATACAACGAGGGCGTTGTATAATTTAAGTACATGGATGGAAAATTAGAACACCTACTTGTCCTTCTTTTACAAATAATATGCTATATGCTTAAATTATGCCAAATTTAATTTTTTTAACATAACTTTTGTAAAAATTGCTAGTTACATGACTTCGCGCACTATAACCCTTAATACCAAATTGTGAGAATTAAACCTATTCCGTTTCCAAAAGTTTACTAAAAATTTCCCAAAATTATGAGTGTGCCGGTGATGTAGTGGACTTTAGAACTTGGCTTGGTATATCACTCGAGACCACAATGATGAGTACTATGGACTTAGATGGAGTAACATGTTTAACTGGTAAATTTCTAGGAAAACACTAAAAAGCCTATATGTTGTGTAAATTAACTAACTACACTAGTTAGTTAAACCCCGTATAACCCTTTGCTTACTCTTACTATAAGAGTAAGATTCCCCTAGAAAAACCTGTTGAGCCATTCCTGTCTTTTCACACCAAATGTCTATTTCGTTACACCTTTACACCTTAGCCTACCCTGTAGATTAAACCTATTTAATCAAAATTTCTAGTTGCTTTTGTGTAAAGTTTTGTATTTCCTGTGTCAAAGTGAAATTTTCTATCTTCGGTTAGGTCAGGAAATTGCACAATGCAATGGGAAAATTTCTAGCTCGTGTATTTTGCTACTTTCGCGATTATGTATTATGTCCGAAAATGAAGTGTTGAAAGAAAAAATTATCTGGATGAATTATGATGGTGAAGACAGTGAAATTGCACAAAGATTTATGTTTAAAAAATGAAAAATAGAAAATGGCATAAAAAAAGAGATGGAGAGATTGATAATCAATTCGTTGGACTTAAACCGATAAATTACTTGGAAGGATCGATTATTCGTTGATATGTGGATAAAAATCAACGATGTATAGTTTTGTATAAAGTGGCCGACATCACCACTTTTGCAATAGTATGTAAAGTTTGGGACGATTGGGAAGTTGACCGTTATGGGAACGCCAACTTAGGTTGTCTTTGTCATTTCTATGATCAATATGTTTGTATATATTTCGAGTCTTTATCATGGAACGGTCGGGAAAAGTTACTAGCAACTATATACCTTATTTGTTCAGGCTTAATCTATTTGTTTTGTGAATTTTACTTAACAACCATTTACTTCCCTTTCTTAGTAACTAACCTTAGGTTTTACTCGAACGAGGTTGAGATCGAGTCATGCATGTCTATTCTATCGTTACGACCATGTATGCGTGATTCAGACACCTTGTTGGTTTATTACTTTTGGTGAAAGTTAGAAGATCCCTACCCTATATCGTTCTTCATCCTAACCCATGGTTAAACTCGAATGAGGATGTGATCGAATTATACATGTCTATTTTGTCGTTACGGCCGTGTATGTATGATTCAGTTGCCTTGTTGGTATGGTACTTTCGGTGAAAGATTGTTAGAATGATCAACCTTAAGCCCAATTACCCAATTTACCTTTTGACTTGTTTCCCTTAGCTCTAGTGGTGGAGATGTGTATCTTTGCCAAGCATATGATAGAAAACTAATCACGACTGAGCAAATGAGCGTACCAATTAAATGTTACACCCTAGATTAGTTGAGTGATCTGAGTGTTTTCATTTCCAATATTTCGTAAGGAGCTTAGTCTTGTACATGTGATTAAAACGAAAGAAATGCTTAACGGAAAAATAAATCCTTAACTTTCAGGTTTAGGATGAATTTTCAATAAATTTTAGCAGTATACTTGAGGGAGGAGACAAGTGGATTTGAGTGGGAGGATATTTTGATGCATCATATAACAGTTACTTTTATAGCATCATTTATTACTCAAGTAAATTACTCACATTAATAAATTATTGCAAGAATTGTTACTTAATTGCTTAAAGTTGTTAATTGCAGTAATTATGGAGTACATTGTGAAGACAAGCTAAAAGGCGCACATTTTGGAGCTTAAACGAAGATATTTAAAGATTACTTAATTCTAACTACATACGCCGTATCCAACAATGAAGATACGGCGTATCAGCGCTTGGACTTCACAAGAAAACGCGTGTGTTCAATACCCAATACAGAATATCCTGCTTAATACATATGCCGTATCTAGCTGGTCAAACAATCAAAGATCCTGAATTAAATTTGATTAAAGATAACTATTACTGATTGATTGTAAATGTAGCGCACACTCCAAGGAATACACCCCAATATGCCGTATTGACCACACTCAATACGGTGTATCCACTTAATTTCAGAGACTATAAATAGAAGACTCAAAAATGAGTTTTCAATGTGCTAAATCATATTCTCTATACCATAATCATAAAGTCAATTTTCTGAAGAGAAGAAGAGCAGCCAAGGTCAAGCATCGATACTACTTCCATAGAAGACACCATGTAATTCCTAAACTCTTGTAATCATTTGATTTTTGGTATCGTTCGTTAACTCGGTTAGTTTACCTTGGTTGTTTGATTATACTTGTATTATTACAATGGTTATGGGCTATATACCTCAGGCTATTAGCCATATAATGAAGATTTATTGTTTCGGTTGTTTAATCTTGATTTCTTAATTTATCGTTAATTGTTTAATTATGTTTATCACCTTATACTTGTCTATGTGCTTGAATATGCGACCTATCATTCAACTGGGTCTAGTGAGACTGACCAAGTAATCTAGATACTAGGATAGCTCTCTATATCGTGTTTTATATATCTGGACCAACAGGATCACAAATAATGTTCTATCTCTGCCTTTAGATTAGTAAGCTTAGTTGGCCTGGCAGGTAACCCTTGGATCAACAAGTACGTTCTTAATCATTGGTAAAGACTTGAACAGTGAACTACCAATATATAAAATACCGTCAAAGCAATAAGTGGGTAAAGTCCCGATGGGCTAGGGTTTAACAAGATCACCATTGCTTTAATCCCTAAGATAGATTATAATTAAACTAAAGGATGCTTTATGTGGATGCGTTAATTGTGACAAGATTCAACGTGTCTATGTCTTAGGAAGAAGTCCCGCCTAAGTCTTAAGAATGATATGCCGCCTCGAGATAAACACTCATTGCACTAAACAAACAAACTAGCGCTTAATCAGATTTAATATGGCTAACACAGTTTTCTATTATTTGGCTTGACCGCTCTTTTATCTTTTGATTATCTTCTTACGTAATTATTGTGTATTGAATTGATTTTAGTCGCCATAAACCTGTGCCAGCCTCTCAGGCTGAAACCCCCTATCAATAGAACTAGGTGTAGCATAGGTTTAACGTTAATTATAATTAACTAGACTAAATAATTAGAATAAAATAATGATAGAATATAAGGTTAACTTTCTCGCTCTTAGTGTTCGACTCCTACGTACCACGAAACTTCCTCGTGCTGGGTACACTGCCCCTTAGTGGTGTTTTAGATATGTCGGCTAAATATAAATTTTAATACTTGGTATTAAATAAATTCAACCAAACGGACAGCACATCAAGATGCATAAATGATCTTCCTAGAACTACCCCTGGTTTGATATCGTCCTCTTCGGGATTGATTATGAAATTCACAAAATAAATCTCTCCTCTTAATGCAACGATCAACTCCTTTTTAAACCACTGAGTTTCCGTCTTCCTCTTGATCTAGGACATAAGTTCACAGCAAAATTCATTTGAGTCATATGTTTCCTCCATTCCAAGGCCAATATCACCGTCATACGCTTTTAGTCCATTGACGAAACAAGCTGCCACATATCTATCGCCTAATTTCTTAGTATCCTTTGTTATGAAGATTAGTGCCTTCATTTCCTTTGTATCCTATTACTATTGGTTGTATCCTGATATTCGGGAGAATTCCAATCTCTATGACCTTCAGCTTTTCACTTGATATTTCAATGACATTTTCTCCTAGGCAAGTTTTTCCAACACTCGAATTAGGATACATAGCTTTTATAGAACAACCATTAGTAGGTTAGTTAAAACAAGTAATATCACCTTTTTACACTTACATAATATTACTAAGTTGATAGCCATTAATAAACAGAATAATTTGTCTACGAAAATTAAGATATAAGCATTTTTTGATTGTCCATGAAGCAAAGTGCATCGCACTTCAAGGTAAGTGCGGCGTACTTTCTAAATTTTTTCAAGATTTTTAAGTTATTTCAGGAAAACCGGCGTACTTTGAAATAAGTGCGCCGTACTTTTATAATTTTCAGTTTCAAAATTTTTAAAACATTTTATTTTTGTAACTTTATAATTAATCTTAATAAATAATTTAAAGACATCAGTTAACATTTCATTAAACACATATATAATCACATAGCAATGATTGAGGTCATAAATTTTTGTCTTAATTTCTATTAAATTTTATTTTCCTTTTTTTTTAAACATAGCAAACTCAATACGAAACATTTAAGCAATAAGAAAAATACATATACGCTCCGAGATTTAATATAAGCAGACATATACGCAATTTTTTTTTGATTTTTTTATTTTAGAACAATTAAGTTTTGTGGAATACAAGAATTCAACAAATAAGCACATAAGGAAAATGATCCACATGTTTTTAGTGTTGATTTTTACAGCTTTGAAAATGGTTTTTGGTTTTTGGTTTGAATCTGTCTTCCACTTTTTGAAAACTGGTTATGTTTTGTAAAAGTGCAGGAAGTGCGGCGTACTTGGTGTAAGTACGGCGCACTTTCTGAAATTTGCAGAAAAACCGTCGTACAATATGATTGTGCAGTGAACTGTTTTGAAAAAACGAGTTTTGGGTCAGTTTGCCAGAAAACTGTACGGCGATTTTGAAAATTTGGTTTTTGAAAAACAGCAATGACTTAACTTAAGAATGATTTCAATCCCCAGCAGCGACGCCAAAAACTTTTGATGCTTTTCGAAAGCTTTAAATTTATAAGAATGAAAATATCGATTTATTAGACGGAAACACACGGGTAAAAGTATAACTCATGTATGTAGTATAATATTTTAGGTAAGACCAGGTCGTTCCACGGGATTGGTAATTCTAAGTAAAGTCGGGACGTTTTATGAAAAGTTATCTTATAGACTGTCACGATCAAAAGATAAGGATGTAATTAAAGATATATAAGTAATGTTTATTTGGGAGAAAGAGTAAATAAGAACAAACTTGAGAGATAACGAGTTCATGAATTTTAGCATAATCGATTGAGGAAATGGGTAGTTTACTTAAAAGATTGTCTATTTCTCATAATGAAAAATCATTTCGGCCTTTACTTTTAATTATGAAAAATGCTTTAAGTTCGATTCAGGTTTTAGAAATAATAAATATAAACTTGCTCAACCAAGTTCGTTAGACATGAGGTTGAGCATTAAACCTTTTTATTCTTGGGTTAATGATCATTTTAATAGCCAATCCTCACAAGGCTAAGATCGAGTTTTTCATAGACAAACAACTAGGAATCAAGCACAAAGCCGGAGCCTTTGACCTATATCTGGACTACTAGTATTAAAGATCCAAGTATAAAAACATCAAGTTCATATTTGTTAATTCCAAAAATTATTAGTTTATCCAAGTTTGATCCATAATTCCCTCATGATTCCCAAACAAACATAATAGACTACTCCATATTCATAGAAACAAAACACATAACAAGCATGATAGATTCAGAAAACATTATATTCAAAAGGATAACGTGTTTATACCGATTCCACAAGCAAATTATATGATTCTTACAAGAACTTTCTTCGAATGAAACAATAGTAACCTGGAATTCCTACTAATAACACTGCTTCCACAGCCCCTTTTGAGATCAAATGTAAATTCCTTAAATGATTATACTCCTGGAAATGATGAAGATCCTAAGAACTCTTCAACAATTCCCCAAGAACTTCCTTCTAAAGAGAACTATTAATGATAGAGGAGATTGAGATGGAATGAATGATTTTGGGATGATTAGAACCTCTAATTCGTGCTCCTTTTATAGTGGTGGTGAGGGTATCAATTGCTAAAAATGGGGGAGTGAAAGGTCGCATAATCATTGCAATCATAATGATTTTGGAGTAACTGCAGGAGAAATACGCCGCACAAAGAAATTTGTGCGCGACACTTGGTTTTCCAGTAAATTGTATTACCCGCTTCAAGTTGCCAGCACTTGGTGAAGTGCGCCGCACTTTGACCATTTCATTAACTCTTCACTTCTAGATCGTTCTATTGACGACCGTTAGTGTATTTAACGAAATATCTTTGCACTTTTAGTCTTTTTTGTCATTCTTGGTCCTAAAACAATTATTATACCAACAAACAACCAAACATGCAATATTTCATGCGTTAACATATATATTTCACACATTTTCGAGGGATATTTCATGTATATTTAGAGCGTTATCATAAAGCCTCTTGTCCGGTCTAATTATTACCCTATTTTTTACAGCCCTTGGGTTAGTCCTGTTCAAGTTGTTCTAAAACAAGGAGGAACAAATGTGGTAAAAAATGAGAATAATGAGCTCATTCGTTAAAGGACTGTCATAGTGTGATGTGTTTGTATTGACTGCAGAAAACTTAATAATGCAACTCAAAAATATCATTTTCCTCTACCATTCATCGATCAGATGCTCAAAAGACTAGCTAGACATGAATATTATTGTTTTCTGGATTGTTTCACAGGGTATTTCCAAATCCCTATTGCCCTAGAATATCAAGAAAAAACTACATTCACTTGTCAGTATGGAACTTTCACCTACAAAAGGGTGCCCTTCGTATTGTACAATGCTCCAGCCAAATTTCAACGCTGTATGATGGCTATCTTCCATGAATTAATCAAAGATAACATGGAAGTTTTCATAGACGACTTCTTCGTCTTCAGAGCACTTTTAATCATCGCCTTACAAACCTAGAAAAGATGCTTAAACGATGCGAGGAAACCAACCTTGTATTAAATTAGGAGAAATGTCATTTCATGGTAAAAGAAGGGATAGTTCTTGGCCATAAGGTTTTTAGGTCGAGAATTAAAGTGGATAGGGAAAAAATCGAATCAATTTCTAAGTTACCCTACCCTACGAACATAAAAGCCATTCGTAGTTTCTTAGGACATGTCGGCTTCTACCGAAGATTCATAAAAGACTTCTTACAAATTGCATGTCCGATGAACCAGCTTCTCGTAAAGGATGCCTCCTTTAATTTATCTGAAGAATGTATCCAGACTTTTGACAAGCTAAAACAAGAATTGACACAAGCCCCATCATGATTAAACTAGACTAGTCGTTGTCGTTCGAAATCATGTGATCGTCAGTAAAATGTTTAGTTTACCTTGGTTGTTTGATCACGCTTGTATAATTACAATGGTTATGGGTTAATACCCTCGGGTACGTAAGGAGCTTAGTCTTGTACATGTGATTAGAACTTGGTGTTTCAGACCTAAATACGTCGTAACAAGCACTACCAAGCCACACCATATCCAAGTCTGAAACGGATTTTTTTATATTTCGCACACGTTACGCCGTAACCAAATTACTGGTTACGCCGTAACAACAGTCAATCAATCATGCAAATACTCAGAAAAGGGAGAAGAACAGAAGGTTCAAACACACATACAAGCACAAACAAACAAACACACACACATATCAATCAAACAATGAAAAACAACCAAAATCGTCCCCGACAACGGCGCCAAAAACTTGATGCGTAATTTCTTTCAAATAAAACTACGCCACGTTTTACATTTATAAACCCTAACTACCTTAACTATTCCTACGCACTAAAGAGCAGTGTACCCTATCGTGTATAGTGTAGTGATTGGTAAGTATGAGTGTCGACCCAAAGAACGGTTTGTGTCTCTAATTGTCTAATTGATATTATTAATCTACCTAAGAAAGCAGGAAAGAAATCATGTTTGAATAATTGAGATTATTATAGAGTTGTTTTGGTGGTAAGCCTAGCATGTCGAAAAGGGATTTGGAATAGTGTGAACAACTAGAAAGGAACAATGTAATTAATTACTATGATCTCTAGTGCAATGTCTTATCGCAATCTTAGATGGGGACTAGAATCATTAGGTCCAATTTGATAGTTGAAACCTAACCTATGTCTACCGAGTGGAATGAAATCGCAAGGAGAATTAACCTATTCTCAGTTTACAGTTATTAAGATTTATTTTAACTTATAAGATACGTTTTATTTTAAAAGGTTGTCTCCTCATTAGCTCGTTCTCCTAACCAGGAATTAATGCTAAGGGTTCTTCGCTGTCGAACAATTACGAGTATTGGACACTCTATTGTAATCAATTGCACGCACAAGGATTAGGATACCTTTTACTTACTTTTAGTGCGCGCTCAACCTTATATCAAAACCTAACTGGGAGTTCAAGGATCTCAAAGTGCACTATATAAATTAATAAAGAAAACGATAAAACAACGAGATCAAAACATAATAATCATAAGATAATTAAATGCCAAGAACAAATAATAAAACATAACTAATAAAAATATCATCAACAATTATATGGATGGATCCAATAAGCCAAAATAATATAATTAAATTGACCATAAAAAGTTGAAGTATAATTACAAGTTGTGCAAAATTAATGCTCTGGGTCCCCTAATCGAACGCCATGGCAAACCCCGAAGGGTTTGCCCTATAACCAAGCTAGCAAGCTGATAGCTCTTTTCTCCGATTCTCTTTTTTCGGCTAACCTCCGACAGAATTGATTTCTAAGAATGCAATATGCATTCTTTTTATATTGTACGATATTGGTCCCTGGAGTTTGGGGTAAAAAATATAACTTAGTATTATTTTGCACCAATTAGGTCCCTGTGACAGCTCATACTTTACGGCGTAACCCAATACTTGGTTACGCCATAACACATCTGACGCGGCATTCCATCTTTATGTGATATTTTCGGTTACAGCGTAATAGATAATCACGTTGCGCTGTAACCCTTAGTCAGCAACCAAATAATTTTCATAATAAAAGATTACGAGGTAACTCAAAAGGTTGTTACGTCGTAATGACTTGTCAGCATCGATTCTTCGTATTAACTAATTGATTGTCTTCAAAGCATTCAAATCTTCCTGATAAATAAGATTACGGTGTAACCCAAAGACATTTACGCCGTAATCTCTTCGTCAGCAACGTTACGGCGTAACCAATGTGTAAATTACGCCGTAACACATGAATAATGCAGATATTGATATAAAAAGCCTTTTTTCCGCATCTTTTCCGTTCCAATGCCCAAATTACTGAAAATACAAAATATTAACGAATTAAGTGCCAAAATGATATAAAGCAATGCAATAAACATGAGAATTTGTTATGAAAAAGTATTAAATATTTGATGTTATCAAATATCCCCCTATTTGACTTCTACTTGCCCTCAAGTAGAACCTTTTAAATAATTCTTAAAAAGATATCTCCCTAGTTATCCAGGAAGATATGAAGTTAAAAATTACCTATGCTAGAAAATTCCAAACCGAGCACCTCACAAAAAGGAAAAACGAATCACACTCACACTCTCACTAATATAAGCGTTTCATTTTTGCTGATCACTTAACTACTCAGTCATGGTGAGTATTCTATCATAAGCTTGGCCATGATACTAAGCTTCACCACTAGAGTCTAGATGCAACTGTTCAAAATGGTAAATGGGTTGACATAACACAAAGGCTTACGGGGTTTTGATCATTCAAACAATCTTTCACCCAAAGTACCACACCAACAAGGTGGCTGAATTACACATACATGGCCATAACGACGGAATAGACTTTGATCACATCCTCATTCGTGTTTAACAACGAGTTAGGACGAAGAATAATATAGGGTAGGATAAAGACATGGGATGCACATTTAATTGTTGTTAAATAAAAACACAAAAAAATAGTTTCCTAAGTCCATAATCTCCCCGTTACTGGTCGTATTCAAATCCCATAAGGTAAAAACGAGGGTCAGGGGTCTTCACAATACACGAGTTAATACGTATGAAATATAGTAAAATGCATTAACTCGGTCTTCATCATCAATGATTACATGCTAATTTTTTTTGAAAATTTAGGCCAAATTAGCACATAATCTCACCAAATACCTCATTTCTATCTCCCTTCCCCCCACTTGAGTTGTACAATGCCCTCATTGTACAAATTGACTTATAATAGAAAGGAGAGATAGAAATGTACGGGTTTATATAAACTACTCGTTAATAAAGACGGAATCATCGCCAGCTGGACAAGGCGAAAATACTATCACTATACGACATATAAGCTGACTAATAAACACTTGCTTGCATGCTCTTTATTCTCTTTTTTTGATGCAAGACAAGGATAAAATGAATCACATTACATACTCATATATACATAAACATCCCCCCATTTGAGATCAACTATCTTCAAAACCCGTTTTTTCTTTAAATACCCTCTATCCTAACCCGCGACTTTTACCAGTGAAACCAAAATTAACCAACAACTCCCCGATCATGGACTAAGAAACTACAAGGTAGGCTACGCGATAGGTGTAACGAAACAACATATATTGGGTTACAAAATGAAAGGAAAGGCTCAACAAGTTGTACTAGGGGTATCTTGCACTAAAGATGAGTGCAACAAAGGGTTTAACAGAAGGATTAACTAATCAGTGTCAAAAGTCAATATACACAACACGTATATAGGCTATTTGGGGTTAATCCTAAAATTTGCCTTTTATTACAGCTACATCGATTACACTAGGTGCAATGCTCATTATTATGGTCTTAAAAAGATATACCAGGCCAAGTTCTAAAGTCTACTACAGCCACCGCCACACTCATTCTTTATGAATTTATGTATAAGGGGAAAACGGAAAGGCTTATCCTCACACAATAGAATTATAAGGTAGGGTGTGCTCAGTATAGTCTTAACTAGTTAAGTAATAAAGAACATGTCAAAATTTTATTAATGAAACATTTTTTAAAATAATCTAGAAAAATAAAGGCAAGTATAATCAAATGGGTGTTTATTTCTAATCTCTTCCCCCCACTTGAGTCAAACATATGCATATAAAATTTAAATAGGAAGGGTTAGAAATGGAACGGATTACTCCCCTGGATTTGCTCGGTGATATGAAGAGACAACATGCTCTAAGAAATGCTTCAAGTCTTCTTCTTTGAGCAACATCCACCATCACAGACAACTTCTTCATCATCCAAAATAGCATTCAACTAGGACGGTTTGGGATGCTTCCTTGCAGCTTGATTAGTATCCTAGCACCTCCTTCTGTGCATTACTTGTATAGCCGCAGGAAAGACTAATACCAAAAGCATAAACTTGGATAAAAGCACAATAGCACAAAATATACAAAACTATACAAATAAACCTAACTCACGTTTGTAGGAATCACAGTTGCATTTAGCATATGCAACAAGCCTTTTAAACCACTTGGTGGCCTAAGTGGATGAGTGAAGTCTCGTGAGGGTTTCCAGAGAACATACTCACAAAGTTCATTTACAAATATATACGGTTTTGTAAAATTTCAAATGATTTAATGATTTACAAGAAGGGATTACGGCGTAACCAAGGATTTGGTTACGCCGTAATCATGTGGATGACCATTAAAAATTTTGATTAAGTTCAGTTACGCTGTAACCATGAGAAGGATTACGCCGCAACTTCAATGATTACGGCATAACTAAAATTGTTACCTCGTAATTGCTGCCATTGGCAGCAATCTTACAACATAATTACGAGGAAAAGGTGACTTTGAATTCCGCCCCCTTGCTGTAAGACCTTGCAAAACCAAGTAATAAATATACAAAACCAACTAGATTGTAGAAATTTAAATGAGCAAACTAAAGGATAGGCCGGGTCTTCTCCCGAATAGCACTTTCTTTTGAACCGAGTCTTTAAGTTAGACTCAAGTCTCCATCACAGGCTTATTTGGATATCTCCACATATGTCTAATCTTCATGTTATCTCCTCAACCTGTAAATAATTGCTCATCCTACACACTAACAAACCAGTGCATTAAATGTGTAATAAAACTGAGCAAAAAGAGGAGCATACATTAATGGCAATTACTTGACTTAGGAATAAAATTATAAGGTTCAAGCAATACCCCAACTGTTATTGATGTTTCAGACCCAAATACGTCGTAACAAGCACTACCAAGCCACACCATATCCAAGTCTGAAACAGATTTTTTTTATATTTCACACACGTTACACCGTAAACAAATTACTGGTTACGCCGTAACAACAGTCAATCAATCACGCAAACACTTAGAAAAGGGAGAAGAACAGAAGGTTCAAACACATATACAAGCATAAACAAACACACACATATCAATCAAATAATGAAAAACAACAAAAACTGTTCCCGGCAACGGCGCCAAAAACTTGATGCATAATTTCTTTCAAATAAAACTACTTAAGGTTTTACATTTATAAAACCCTAACTACCTTAACTATTCCTACGCACTAAAAAGCAGTGTACCCTATCGTGTATAGTGTAGTGATTGGTAAGTATGGGTGTCGACCCAAAGAACGGTTTGTGTCTCTAATTGTCTAATTTATTTTATTAATCTACCTAAGAAAGCAAGAAAGAAATCATATTTGAATAATTGAGATTATTATGGAGTTGTTTTGGTGGTAAGCCTAGCATGTCAAAAAGGGATTTGAAATATTGTGAACAACTAGAAAGGAAGAATGCAATTAATTACTATGATCTCTAGTGCAATGTCTTATCGTAATCTTAGATGAGGACTAGAATCATTAGGTCCAATTTGATAGTTGAAACCTAACCTATGTCTACTGAGTGGAATGAACTCGCAGGGAGAATTAACATATTCTCAGTATACAGTTATTAAGATTTATTTTAACTTATAAGATACGCTTTATTCTAAAAGGTGGTCTCCTGATTGGCTCGTTCTCCTAACCAGGAATTAATGCTAAGGGTTCTTCGCTGTTGAATAATTACGAGTATTGGCCACTCTATTGTAATCAATTGCGCGCACAAGGATTAGGATACCTTTTACTTACTTTTAGTATGTGCTCAACTTTATATCAAAACCTAACTGGGAGTCTAAGGATCTGAAAGTGCACTATATAAATTAATAAAGAAAACGATAAAACAACGAGATCAAAACATAATAATCATAAGATAATTAAAAATAATTAAATGCCAAGAACAAATAATAAAACATAACTAATAAAAATATCATTGACAATTATATGGATGGATCCAATAAGCCAAAATAATATAATTAAATTGACCAAAAAAGTTAAAGTATAATTACAAGTTGTGCGAAATTAATGCTCTCGATCCCCTAGTCGAACGCCATAGCAAACCCCGAAGGGTTTGCCCTATAAGAACAAAGGGAACGGATGACTGGTAGCTTGGCGCCAAGCCTTGGCGCGAGAAAGGCCGACGACGCACCACTCCGTGGCTCGCGCCAAGCCTTCTCGCGTCGTGGCTAACAGCCCACGCCAAACTTAATTTTTTTTTAATCTATCCGTTAGGGGGAGCGGATATTCAAAAAAATACCCCCAAAATCACAATTTTACCCCTTTAAAAATCCTATAAATACCCCCTTTTTATTTCATACTTCACACACACTTTCAATACATCTTCTACTTCAATACTTCTCTTTTTTCTTTCAAAAGATGTGACTTACACATTAGGAAGACAAAAGAACTTCGCGATAGGAAAACGCACAACGATATTCGAAAAGACCTTGTGGAACATCTATGGAATAATGATGATGAGTAGTTTGTGTTTTTATTTATGTAATGTTTAATAATGTTTAAGTTTTATGTAATTTTTAAGTTTTATGTAATGTTTAATATGTTTTAATTGAATAAAATTTAATTTGAATTTATTTAAAAAAATGCTATGGCACCAGAATTCTGGTGCCAAACCACTCCCACTGAATTCTGGTGCCATGACATTTCTGGTGCCAAACTCCATTTTGCTGACGTGGCACCACTTTTGGAGTTTGGCACCAAGAGTTTGGCACCACGACTCCCTGTGCTCTAAAAGATTACCACTTGCTCTATTTTCTTTATAGGTCAGCTACATGCCTACATTGACGCTTCTCCGATTCTCTTTTTTGCGGCTAACCTCCGAACATAATTGATTTCTAAGAATGCAATATGCATTCTTTTTATAATAAATGTCAAGTTTCATCCTTGTACGATATTGGCCCCTGGAGTTTGGGGTAAAAATTGTAACTTAGTATTATTTTGCACCAATTAAGTCCCTGTGACAGCTCATACTTTACGGCGTAACTTAATACTTGGTTACGCCGTAACACATCTGACGCGGCATTCCATCTTTATGTGATATTTTCGGTTACGGCGTAATAGATAATCACGTTGCGCCGTAACCCTTAGTCAACAACCAAATAATTTCCATTAAAAAAGATTACGGCGTAACTCAAAGTGATGTAACGCCGTAATGCATTGTCAGCACCGAATCTTTGTATTAATTAATGATTGTCTTCAAAGCATTCAAATCTTCGTGATAAATAAATGATTACGGCGTAACCCAAAGACGTTTATGCCGTAATCTCTTCGTCATCAACGTTACGCCGTAATACATGAATAATGCGGATATTCATATAAAAAGCCATTTTTCCGCATCTTTTCCGTTCCATTGCCCAAATTACCTAAAATACAAAATATTAACGAATTAAGTGCCAAAACGATATAAAGAAATGCAATAAAAGTGAGAATTTGATATGAAAAAGTATTAAATATTTGATATTATCGGTGTTTTATATTACGGGACTAATAGGATAACAAATAATGTTCTATCTTTGCCTTTGATTTATGAGCTTAGTTAGACCGGCAGGTGACCCGTATGTTTCAACAAGTATGTTGTTAATTAATTGGTAAAGACTTGAACAGTGAACTACCAGTATATAAAATACCATCAAGCAGTAAGTGGGTAAAGTCCCGATGGGCTAGGGTTTAACAAGATCACCATTGCTTTAATCCCTAGATAGATTATAATTAAACTAAAAGGATACTTTATGCGGATGCGTGAATTGTGAAAGGATTCAACGTGTCTAGGTCTTAGGATGATATCCCGCCTAATTTTTAATAATGATATGCCGCCTTAAGATAAGCGTTCATTGCACTAAACAAACAAACAAACATTTAATATGGCTAATACAATTTTCAATCATTTGGCTTGTACCGCTCTTTTATCTTCTGATTGTCTTCTTGCATGCTTATTGTGTTTTAGATTGATTATTGTCACCATAAAACCCGTGCCAGTCTCTCAGGCTGAAAAACCCCCATTTATCATTAGAACTAGGTTTAGCATAAATTTAACAAGTAATTAGAATTAACTAGATTAATTAGACTAACTAAAATACCGATAGAATATAAGGTTAACAACCTCGCTCTTAGTGTTCGACACCCTACTTACCACGAAACTCCACCCGATCGGGTACACTACCCGTTAAAGTGTTGTTTTAGGATAAGTCGGCTAAATATATATTTAAAACTTGGTAATCAATAAATTGACCCCACACGACAGCACATTAAGTTTTTGGCGCCACTGCCGGGGAGTGAAAAAGTTTAACCTTTAATCTTATTAGTATTTCTAACCCTTAATTAGCATAATCTAATTTTGTTTGTATTTAATTGCATTGCGTGTTTAAATTCGAGCATTATTTAATTGTTTTTTAAGTACTCTGTTATGGTAGACCACCTGATATGTCGTATCCACCAGTTGGATACGACATATCAAACCTTCTACTCAGACATCGTATTGATTATTGCAGTCTAAACAATGTATCTATTCTTCCAAATAATACGATGTATTCTGTAAACTCAATACGACATATTGACCTTCAACAGATCTATACGGCGTATTCAAATCAATTGAATACGGTGTATCGACCATCTGATGCAGTAGCAGACCTAAAAATTAATTTTCGTGTTTAATTTTCTGTATTCTTTTCAAAGAGCCAGTCTTACTGATATATTATCCTTTGTTTCAGGTGATGCATGAAAAGGAGTTCCACTAAGGAACTAATTACACCTTTTGAAAACCCGGAAATAGTATTTCGCTCAAAAAGGAGGCTTTTTGAGACAACTGGTCTTGTGGAATCGAGTTAACCCGAATTTGATTTATTTTTTGACATCGAAGAACACTTAGAAGAAGAAGAAACTACAAAAATTATGACGGAATGAATAGAGCAATACATGAGCAAGACCCGTAGGAATTACGGGTCAGGAGTTGCTAGGCCAAGATTGGTGACAAAACTCACTTTGAATTAAAAGGGCAATTTCTCAAGGAACTTCGCAAAAATACTTTCAGCGGATCAGAACATAAAGACGCAAACGAACATATTGAAATAGTCCTTGAGATCGTTGACTTATTTCATATCCTCGGGGTGACTAAAGATCAAATAACGCTTCAAGCTTTCCCCATGTCCTTAATTGGAGCCGCGAGTCGTTGGCTCAGGAACGAACCATCAGGTTCGATTACAAATTGAGAAAACCAAAAAACGAAGTTTCTAAACAAGTATTTCCCACCTGCCCGTACTGCAAAGAAAATGGAGGAAATTAACAACTTTCAGCAAGAACCGGACGAAAGCCTTTCTGAGCCTAGGAAAGATTTAAGGAGCTCTTGATTAATTACCCCCATCACTATTTGACTGATATGCAGGAAGTAATCTTGTTTATAACGGGCTCGATGTTCCAACTAGAAAGATCCTTGACTCAAAAGGTGCCATTCCCACTAAAACTACTGCTAATACAAAAATGGCCATCCAAGAAATGGCCGAATACTCTCAGAAATGGCACAACAGAACATCCTCAAAAACCAAAATTATTGAAACTTTTGACGGACTAGCTGCTATACAAGCCCAACTCAACAACCTCAAGAGAGAAATTAAGAAAGGGAACAAGAAAGTATACGCTGCTCAGGTCGGATGCGAACTATGCAAGGGACCACACTACACAAAGGACTGTCCATTCAAAGAAGAGGGGAAAACTCTTGAAGAGGCTTACTACACACAGTTTGGTACACCCTATCAACCTGGAGGACAGTACAAAGCAGCAGGGCCAGGATTCTACCAACACAACAATGGAAATTCTTCGTACCCTGATCGAAGACAAACTTTGGAGGAATCACTGACCAAATTCATAGCTGAATCAGCAAAGAGACATGAAGAGAACTCAAACATAATCAAAGAAATTCAATCTTCTACCGATGCAGCTATAAGAAATCAAGGAGCATCGATTAAGACCTTGGAGATTCAGATTGGTCAGATGAGCAAAGTCTTACAAAAAAGAGGTTTCGGAAGTCTGCCCGGCTCAACAGAAATGAACCCAAGGGACCATGTTAAATCGATTTCGACTGCTAAAGTTTGGATCAGGACCATACGCCGTATCAGACTCACAGTACAGTAACATATTTTCTAAAACTGTTTCCTTTTCCAGGCGACTACATGGTTACTGTTGTGATTGGAAGGAGGCACGTGAAGTAAAGATTCTAGAAACCTATGACACCACCTTGCCTCAGAAAGAAAAGGACCCAGGGAGCTTTACTCTTCTTTGTTTTATTCATAATGTTTGTTTTGATAAAGCCCTTGTTGACCTAGTAGCAAGTGTTAGTGTTATACCATTCTCTGCCTACACCAACCTTGGTCTAGGTGATTTAGCTTACACTAGGTTAACTATTGAACTGGCTGACAGAGTAATTAAACATCCATGGGGTATTGCAGAAAATGTGTTAGTTAGGATTGGTAAATTTATTTTCCCTATAGACTTTATTTTCTTGGACATACCCGAGGATGACGATGTCCCTTTGATCCTCGGATGACCATTCTTATCTAACGCTCATGCCAAGATAGATGTTTTCAAAAGAAAAATTACTCTTAGGATTAGGGAAGAGAAACTTGTTTTCAAAAGCATTAAACCAGCGACTAGCATAATTAGGAGGTCTATGTGTTAAAAAAAGGAACGGATCTTGATTCCAAAACTGAGTTTGTAGGAGAGGCTATTAATGAATCATTCGACCCACACTATGGTAATTATATTAAATTAAATGATTTGGATATGCCTCTAGAACCTAGGATGGATCAAGATGATGAATTTGAGCCTACCCTTGATTTGGTCAATAAGCCTACTTATAAAAATTATCACAAAATGAATTTTTCTTGTATGATTGGGTCTAAACATGTTATTGCTGACTTCCTCCCTACCTTGTCCTTTAATATGATGACCAAACGCTTTTATAATTTTATAATTAAGGACAAAGGTAATCATGAAGGGAAGAATCTAGCAGGGACTTTGATTGACATACCTATTTTCGTTGAGAAATTTTCTATTATTTTAGGCTTCTTAATCATTGACGATATGGATATAACAAGTGGTGTTGTGCTCGGCATGCCATTTTACAAGAAGTTTGTGTCATGCCAAAAGATTATGGAGAGATTCGCTCATGGGGACGAGTGCGAGCGAATGGACGATGAATGAAAAGAGAAAAAAAGTCTAACTTAAAGACTGACTGAAAGAAAAGTGCTTACCAGAAGACAACCCGGCTGTTTTTAATTGTTTGAAAGTTTTAATTTTAATTGTTTGATTGAGTCTGTCTTCCCAGACACTCAATACGGCGTATCGAACCTCTATGGATAGGCTGTATCGAACCTGTCTGGACGTTGTCAATCCTTTAATTTCTTGCAAAACTTTAAAACATTTGTTTTACAGGATGCAATACAGCGTATCCTTGGGTTTGGGATACGGCGTATTGACTACCTATACAGTATGTGTGTTTATTTCCTGCATTGTAACCATTGTATAACCGAGATAGGAATTGCACTTTTGTCTTCTAAACTTTTATGCAGGACCTTGCTGTAAAGAAATCGATGATATGGTATTCTCTGAAAAAGGCATGTGTTGAACTTATACGGGCATTCTGACGCCTCGTCAACACACTTTTGCTCAAGAACTCAAATTGGAGAATCATCCCGAGCAACATATCAGGGGAGTTCCTCGTTCTAATTCTATTTCAATTTTATATTTAATTGTTTTATCTATACAACGAGGAAGTTGTATAATTTAAGTAGGGGGATGAAGAATTAGAATGCCTTAATACCAAATTGTTACATGACCTCGCGCACTATAACCCTTAATACCAAATTGTGAGAATTAAGCCTATTCCGTTTCTAAAAGTTTACTAAAAATTCCACAAAATTATGAGTGTGCCGGTGATGTAGTGGACTTTAGAACTTGGCTTGGTATATCACTCGAGACCATAATGATGAGTACTATGGACTTAGATGGAGTAACATGTTTAACTGGTAAATTTCTTGGAAAACTCCATAAAGCCTATATGTTGTGTAAATTAACTAACTATACTAGTTAGTTAAACCCCGTATAACCCTTTGCTTACTCTCACTATAAGAGTAAGATTCCTCTAGAAAAACCCATTGAGCCATTCCTGTCTTTTCAAACCAAATGTCTATTTCGTTACACCTTTACACCTTAGCCTACCCTGTAGATTAAACCAATTTAATCAAAATTGCTAGTTGCTTTTGTGTAAAGTTTTGTATTTCCTGTGTCAAAGTGAAATTTTCCATCTCTGGTTAGGTCGGGAAATTGCACAATGCAATGAGAAAATTTGTAGCTCGTGTATTTTGCTACTTTCGCGATTATGTATTATGTCCGCAGATGAAATGTTGAAAGAAAAAATTATCCGGATGAATTATAATGGTGAAGACAGTGAAATTGCACAGAGATTTATGTTTAAAAAAATGAAAAATAGAAAATGGCATAAATAAGAGATGGAAAGATTGATAATCGGTTTGTTAAACTTAAACCGATAAATTAGTTGGAAGGATCGATTATTCGTTGATATGTGGATAAAAATCAACGATGTATAGTTTTGTATAAAGTGGCCGATATCACCACTTTTATAAAAGTATGTAAAGTTTGGGACGATTGGAAAGTTGACCGTTATGGGAACGCCAACTTAGGTTGTCTTTGTCATTTCTATGATCAAGATGTTTGTATATATTTTGAGTCTTTATCATGGAACGGTCGAGAAAAGTTACTAGCAACTATATACCTTATTTGTTCAGGCTTAATCTAATTGTTTTGTGAACTTTACTTAACAACCATTTACTTCCCTTTCCTGGCAACTAACCTTAGGTTTTACTCGAACGAGGTTAAGATCGAGTCATGCATGTCTATTCCGTCATTACGACCATGTATGCGTGATTTAGCCACCTTGTTGGTTTATTACTTTTAGGGAAAGTTAGAAGATCCCTACCCTATATCGTTTTTCATCTTAACCCTTGGTTAAACTCGAATGAGGATTTGATCGAATATACATGTCTATTTTGTCATTACGGCCGTGTATGTATGATTCAGCTGCCTTGTTGGTGTGGTACTTTCGGTGAAAGATTGTTAGAATGATCAACCTTAAGCCTAATTACCCAATTTACCTTTTGAATTATTTCCCTTAGCTCTAGTGGTAGAGATGTGTATCCTTGCTAAGCATATGATAGAAAACTAATCATGACCGAGCAAATAAGCATACCAATTAAATGTTACACCCTAGATTAGTTGAGTGATATGAGTGTTTTCATTTCCTATATTTTGTGAGGAGCTTGGTCTTGTACAGGTGATTAGAACGAAAGAAATGCTTAACGGAAAAATCCTTAACTCCGGTTAGGATACATTTTCAATAAATTTCTAGAGTCTACTTGAGGACAAGTAGGATTCAAGTGGGGGGATATTTGATGACATCAAATAACGTTACAATTATACCATCATTTATCCTAAATAAATTACCCACTTTTATATAAATATTGCAAGAATTGATACTTAATTGCTTAAAGTTGTTAATTGCAGTGATTACGGAGTGTTTTGTGAAGACGAGCTAAAAGGCGCACTTTTTGGAGCTTAAACAATAATATTTGAAGATTAATTATTTCTGACTACATACGTCGTATCCAACAAAGAAGATACGACGTATCAGCGCCTAGACTTCACAAGAAAACGCATACGTGTAATTCCCAATACGACGTATCCTTCTATCTACATACGCCATATCCAGCTGGATAAACATTCAAAGATCCTGTAATAAATATAATTTAGGAAAGATATATTTGATTGATTGTGAATGTAGCGCGCACTCTAAGGAAAGTACCCCTATATGCCGTATTGACCTCATTCAATACGACATATCCACCAATTTTCAGAGACTATAAATAGAAGACTCAAAAACAAGTTTTCAGAGTGCAAAATCATATTCTCTATACCATACACATAAAAGTTGATTTTTTGAAGTGAAGAAGAGCAGCCAAGGTCAAGCATCGATCACGATTCCATAGAAGACACCGTGTAATTCCTATACTCTTGTAATCATTTAATTTTTGGTATCGTTCGGTAAAACGTTTAGTTTACCTTGGTTATTTGATCACACTTGTATAATTACAATGGTTATGAGCTAATACCCTCGGGTATTAGCCATCTTAATGAAGATTTAATGTTTGGTTTGTTTAATCCGAATTGCTTAATTAATCATTGATTGTTTAATTATGTTTATCACCTAATACTTGTCTATGTGCTTGAATATGCGACCTATCATTCAACTGGGTCTAATGATACCTAACAAGTAATCTAGGTAGTGGGATAGCTCTCCATATCATGTTTTATATTACTAGGCCAATAGGATCACAAATAATGTTCTATCTTTGCCTTTGAATTATGAGCTTAGTTGGACCGGCAGGTGACCCGTATGTTTTAACAAGTATGTTCTTAGTTAATTGGTAAATACTTGAATAGTGAACTAACAGTATATAAAATACCATCAAGCAGTAAGTGGGTAAAGTCCCGATGGGCTAGGGTTTAACAAGATCACCATTGCTTTAATCCATAGATAGATTATAATTAAACTAAAAGGATACTTTATGCGGATGCGTTAATTGTGATAGGATTCAACGTGTCTAGGTCTTAGGATGATGTCCCTCCTAAGTCTTAAGAATGATATGCCACCCGGAGATAAGCATTCATTGCACAAAAAAAACAAACTAGCATTTAATTGGATTTAATATGGCTAATATAGTTTTCTATCATTTGGCTTGTACCGCTCTTTTATCTTTTGATTGTCTTCTTGCATGCTTATTGTGTTTTGGATTGATTATTGTCACCATAAAACCTGTGTCAGTCTCTCAGGCTGAAAACCCCCTATTTATAGAAATAGTTTTAGCATAGGTTTAACAAGTACTTAGAATTAACTAGATTAATTAGACTAACTAAAATACCGATAGAATATAAGGTTAACAACCTCGCTCTTAGTGTTTGACACCCTACTTACCACGAAACTCCACCCGATCGGGTACACTACCCGTTAAAGTGTTGTTTTAGGATAAGTCGGCTAAATATAAATTCAAACCTATGAGCTTACCAACTTTATGTTGACCTTTTCGAGTATCATTTTCAGGTAATGTTAATGATCAGTTAAGTTTTGTTGCGAGCTTTAGCAGACCTTGAGGGCATCCAGTATGGATCAATCTTCTGAGAGACTTGCATTTTGTTATGTTGTTTGATCTTGAGCATTTTGGATTATGTTATCTTGAGACTAGCTTTATCCCCTGCGTGGGAATTTAGATTGTGATCTTTTGACTATGTGATGTGTTATTTGACGGGTCTTCACCCAAGTGCTACTTATGGTCGGATAATGTCACGACACATATCTCGAATGCATTTTAGTATTCCTCTATCTTGTATCTTGTGTTGTGATTATCAATTCTTCGTCGCATCCTGTGTTTCCGCCTTGTCGGGGTGTGACAATATTTAAAATATTTACAGGAATTAGTCTTTGAGGTTATCGGTTCTTTGCAAGGTGACTCATAACGACTGACGAATACTACTTGGCATTATCGGTCCGTTGTAAAATAGTCATGCACGCTCCATAGCAACACGCGAGTTACAAACCTTGTTTATTAAAATAATTAAGGAATGAAATACGAATAAGTTAGAAAAACGTAAACACCACTAAAATTAGGTATTCTCAAGAAAAGATCATCCCATACATAATTGAAAATTTAGAGTAATTGTTAGCATATTACTGAAATTAGAATACACATATGACGTTGAACCCATTCACTTTGTAACCCAAAACTCACCACTTTATTTCTAAAAAATATAAGATACGAAGCATAATTTTCTGAATTTTTTTTGAACGAAGGATTTTATTGAAAACTAGCAAAAGCTAGAAAAAAAGATTGCATAGAAGTTATAGAAGCTACAGGGTTTTTCAACCAACCTACCCAACTAAGATTACACCTAGGATTTCTAGATGAAATCCTCAAAAAACGATTGAGAGACTATGGAGTCCTAAACCGCCAACTTCTTTGGAGGGGAACTAGAAAAGATCAAGAGGTTGTGAAAGTTCCATATGGACCACATGAGAGTCCCCCCACCCCTTCAAGAAACAAGCAAACCTTGGAAGAAGCACGCAAATAGTCGAGCCAATCATACCACTCAGCAATATTTCCACAAACCGAGATATCCAACTCCCACAATTTAGCCAGAAGAGCCCACAAATCTTTTGCCATCACACAGTTGAAAAAAGAGTGATTAACTGTCTCAATATCATCAAGACAAGAGGGACAAAGAATCAAACCGACCTTAATACCTCTTCTATCTAAATTAACCTTAGACGGGAGTTTATTGAGTTTCAATGTCTAAAGAAACACATTTACTTTGATAGGGATACTTTGGTTCTGACGGGTAGCTACGTTGTCCGTTTCCAAGGTGTGAGAGTATACCAGGGAGCAGACCGAGGCAACTTAAAAACCCACGGAAGCACCTAATAATCACTACCAAGAATCACATTGATCCATGAGACTAATATTCCCGATAGCATTCTTTAAAGCATTAAACTGAAACAACTCCACACCACCTCTCAGATTACGCCTTAGAACCGAGGTCCAATCGAGCAGGTAGACCCGACAAGCAATGTTGTAACTTTTATCATAATCAAGAAGGTAAATATGAGGAAACATCACCTTTATAGGTTGTTCCTCGCACCAGATGTCGTCCCAAAACCGAGAACCAGCCCCATTACCAATCTTGCGAGAGCATAAGGAAATAAGGTCAATACCTTTTTGCTTGAGACTATTAATCGAGAGCAAGATGTATCCCTAAGTGGATGCTATTAGGAGCAACATTGATGCCCTCATTGAGGCCGTAAATACACTGAATGACACAAGCCTAGAGGTCAGAAAGATTATTTAAAACCTCCATATCTACTTAAATAAAAGCCCAATATAAAGCCCTAAGATAATGCCAATTCTAAGACCGCATTCCTTCTTACTTGCAAGACACTTTTTCCATTTAACCTAAGTCATCTTTTTATCATCTAGATCACCTCCTATGAAGAAGTTATTATGCAACGACTTAAGCTTCTTACGAATAGAGAGCGACATCATGTAAATAGACATATAGAAAGTGGGGAGATTACCAAGAACTGACTTAATTAGCGAGAGACGACCACCTACTGATAATAAGCGAGCTTTCCATGAGGAGAGTTTGGAAGAGAATTTTTGAATAATAGCATTCCATTTAGTACACATGGCTATGTTACATCTTACCAGAACACCAACATATTTCAAGGGGAGTTTAGCCGCCCCACAACCAATAATGTTCGCCATGTGAGAGACCTCCTCATCAGTAACACCAACACCTAAAACATTACTTTTGTGAACATTGATTTTTAACCCTGAGATAAGGAAGAAGCACCGAAGCATACTAATGAGGTTGTGAGCATTTACCCAAGACCATTCACCAAAAAATATAACGTCATCTGCATACATTAGATGAGAGATACTCAAGTTATCCTGACCAATGGAAGCTCTTTTAAATAAACCTAACGTCTCGGCCTTACACGTGAGCGCATGTAATCCATCTGAAAACATCAAATAGTTAATACTTTTTAGTATCAAAATCCCTATCAAAATGCTTGTAATTATTGTATAAATGCTTGGAAATGATACTTAATCACGTCATATTTCGTTTACAGGAAGAACACAAGCATTAGAACAAGAGACGCGGGATTTGAAAGTGGAAAACAAGCATAAGAAGAATCTCAAGGCCAGTTACGGCGTAACCACCCCATAAGAGTTACACAATAACCTAAATTAATGAAAAAAATAAGTCATCACCACAGTTACGGCGTAACCATGACGTTACCATTACACCGTAACCTACCACGTTGAAGATGGATGATTCATTATAGTTATAGTTATGGCGTAACAAGGAGGTTACAGTTACGCTGTAACATAATTTAAGCCTGCATATTAGAAGTCCACATCAGGATGGTTACGGCGTAACACATACTTAACGATTACGCCATAACAGAATCGAAACTTATAAATAGAGCCCTCATTCGGCACATTCGACATTAACCCTTCCACCACAGAACCAAGGGGCGATACAAGCTTCTAGAAGTCAAAGAATTCCACCAGAAGTCCAAGGGAGAAGTCACTTTACTTATTTTTAGCATTAATCATTCATAAACACATTTTCTAAGAATTATGATGTTTTGATCCAAGATCTCTTTCATTATTTCTTACTTTATTATTGCTATGAGTGGCTAAACACTTCAAGTGTTGGCCTAGTTATGAATTTACTAATGTTATGATTATTTCTCGTTTATTTATCGTTTGAATTAGACATCCTAATTATCTGTCATTGATCCCTAAGTTTTGGTAGTATTGAGGGTGGTTTAGATCATGTTCATCTTCTTATTAGGCTGATATGTTGAACTTAGGGTCAGCAGGATACTAAGGTAGGTTGGCATCTATACCTAGTGTAGGAATTTATCAAATTACTGCCTTAATCACATTAAATACTTAAGAAGCTCAGGAACTCTTTTAGAGGGGGTTTATAATCTATCTAGGTTATAGACATGTCTTTAGGATAGCTGGGGTTTAATCACTTAACTTGGATGCTCTACCTTCGGGACTTTTGGGGAATTGGGATCGCAGGAAGTACAGGACAGACTTCAAATGCCAATTTGAGTCTGTTGATATTAGAACCACTAATAAAACGATATCTAGACATTGCACTAGGAAACATGACATAGCATTAGCAATGAAATAACTAGGCTAGTACGCCATTCTTCCTATTGTTCTCAAACCATTTACTTTTTGAATTTATTTTCTGTCAAGATCTCAAATCAATTTAAAACCATTTTCAAAACCGTGACACATTTCAAATTAAAACTAATACAACTTAGCTCTTGGGACGACCTCGGATTTACTAACTCTTACACTATATACGACCGGGTTCTCTGACCGTTAGTGTGTGTAGACATCGGTAGACGAGTTTTATAAATTTAAAACTTGCAAATTTAATTTAACATTTAATACACATCAAGTTTTTGGCACCGCTGTCGGGGAGCTAAAATTAGTTGTAATTTGATTTTATTTTCGTACTAATTTTTAATTTTTCAGGAAACATTATGGCTGAGGGAGAAATCGATAACCTCACCATGGAGCAATACCTAGCATTAACTCGAGGGAACCAAGCACCTGGCGTGGTTAAACCCAAAATTAGAGGCAATGTAAATTTTGAAATCAAGAGCCAATTCATGCGAGAATTACGAGAAGACACCTTATCCGGGAACAAAAATGGCTATGCTCATGAGCATGTGGAGTGGGTTCTAGACATCGTCAGCTTATTCAACATTCCAGGAGTAACACATGATGCAGTTATGCTACGCGTTTTCCGCATCACACTCACTGGAGCCGCTAAAAGGTGGGTGGACAGACTATCCCCAAGAACCATCGACTTTTAGGATCTCCTTAAAAATGCCTTTCTCCAAAGGTACTGTCCGCCATCCAAAACCGTTAAGCAGCTTAAAAAATCCATAATTTCAAGCAGGAAGGTGATGCAACATTGTACCAGGCTTGGGAAAGGTACAATGACCTGCTTTACAAATGCCCAACTCACGACATCAATAGCTATCAGAAAGTGAACATCGTCTACAATGGGCTGGGCACTATGAACTGCCAATTGTTAGACTCGCAGGGGCCGATTCCTGGCATGACACCTGCTTAAGCTTTAACAGCAATCCAGATTATGACTGACCACTTCGAAAAGTAGCACAATGGTTCATCTAGCAAGAATATAGATAGCAGTTGTAACTCTGAAGGAATCGTTGCTTTTGTAAGCAAACTTTATAGCCTTGGTCAAGATATAAAGAAGCTGAAAGAAAACGTGCATGCTATTTAAGTAGGATGCCAACTTTGTGGATGAGCTTATCTCGACAAGGATTGTTCTCTAAATAAAGAAGTTAAGAGTGTTGAAGAGGTTATGTATGGCGAGTTTGGATGCTCTTCCCTTTTCAACAATGGAGCTAAATATCATGTGGGTCCACTAAGATACTACACATTTGTTGACAATCGACCACCTTTTAGAGAAAAAAGGCCAAGCTTGGAGGAGCTACTAAACAAACACCTTGAAGAGTCGACAGTAAGAAGAGCTAAGATGGAAGAATGGGTAAAGAAACTCCAAGAAAACACAAAGATTAACACATAAAACTAAAGCGCGTCTCTCAAAAATATGGAGACCCAAATCGAGCAGCTAACAAAGGAGTTTCATGCGAAAACTTCTAGTGAAGTACCCAATTCATTGGTTGGCCAATGCAAGGCAGATTACAACAATAATGAGGCACCAATTGAAAATAATCTTCTAATGAAACTATCAAAGTATCTTTCATTGCCAATAATGACGCACATGTGGCGCAAGAAGAAGATGATGTTCCAACAAAAGTCTTGTCGTGCCAACTACCACCAAAAGAGTTGAACCCAGGAAGTTTTACTCTTCCTTGTACTATTAGATGTTTAAATTTTTATGCCATGACAGACTTAAGTGCAAGTGTTAATGTCATACCCAAATCTATGTTTGAACATTTAAAACTAGCTAACCTTAAAAAAACCGACATGCTAGTTAAAATGGCTTATATGACAAAGAGGCCCCTATAGGAATTATGGAGAATGTCCTTTTTAAGATCGATAAGTTTTTATTCTCATCAGATTTTGTAGTTATATATATGTTAAACACACGTAATGAAACTATGATTCTTGGGAGACCACTCCTAGCAACCATTCATGCCGAGATCGATGTCTTCAGTAAAGAAATCTCTTTAGAAATCGGGGATGACATGGTTACTTTCGATATGGATAAGAAAATTCATAATTTCATGACTCATGTAGGAAAGGTTTATATGGTTAACTCAATTCATAATGATGAGTCTTCTACTAGTAGTAATAAGCCGTCAGATAAGTCCCCACAATTTGAGAAATCTAACAACTTGTATCATGAAAACAATAATGATAATTATATGCAGGAACGAAGTAGCAAGAAGGCAACGATGATTAAACCTGACACGAACACCCCGAGCATGCATTTCTGCAAACCTGTTAAGAAAAATTGCAATGGAATACTTAAGGTATGGCCCACATGTGACCCAACCATGAAGTTATATAACAGGGGGAATGAAATCTATAGGATAGATGAAAAGGGAGTTTTGAAATATTGTATTGTTAGCTTGATGATGAAAGAAAAAGAATAAAGGGGGTGGTCTATCATTTCCTGACTTCCTCTTAGTAAGGTACGGGGATATCCAGGGCAATGATTTAATTTAGGACAGTAGGTATGTGGAATGGTGTAGTGAAAATTCTAGCTCAGACACCCCCGCTTTGATTTTTTACTTCAGTCTAAGAAAATTACAAACCTAGACCAAGGGACTATCCCTTCAAGGAATGGTTATTAACAAAGGTAGGACACATTAACATAAATGAACCAGTAAAGAAAGCCCTATTAAAATCATGGCTCATTGATTGTTTTTGAGAAGAACTATTCAAGGACCCGCGATCAAGGAGTTTTGATGACTACAAGTGGATGTTCGATTTAGAAATCGATCAATTAGATGATGAGTATGAATTAGGGATATGAAAGAAAGGACATATGCTCGATGATATATGGGAAAGTTACAAGAAAGTACAGGGGGATAATACATACTGGTGGCACGATCATGGGTTAAAAGAGAATGAAAGACAAGAAAGCTGTTTAAAATAGAAGGGTATGATCCACCTGAGGTTCATGTAGAAACTTTTGAAGTAAAAAGATACCTTTTTGATAGTGGGCTCAGTTTCATTTGTGTTACTCAAGAAATAGGAGATACCTTACCATTAGGAAGAGAAAACGGATCAAGGTTCAGGGAAATGATCCGAAAAGAATTGCACACAGGAGGGAAGGTCTAAAGAAATATGTAAAGCGTCTTGAGTCTAACTTAAAGACTCGGTAATAAATAAAAATGATTGTCTAGAAAACCCATCTTTTAGTGATAGAATTCATTTAAATTTTTTCATATTAGTTGTTTTGTATGTTTCTTACTTAGTTTTGCAGGTTCTCACAACAAGGAAATGAAATTCGAGGTCACATCAACTCGTATTCATACGGTAAAAATGTTTTTGTTTGGGTGTAACCACTTCAGTTACGCCGTAACGAATGTAGTTACGGCATAACCTTATCCATGGTTATGCGGTAACTAGATATAACTAAATTTTTAATTATTTTGCCACATGGTTACGGCGTAACCCAATTCATAGTTACGCCGTAACTCCCTACTGAAAACCTTAATTATGTTCAAAACTTTTACAAAACCGTGTATAATTAAATGAACTTTGTGGGTATGTTCTCTAAAAACCCTCACGATACTTCACTCATCCACTTGGGCCACCAGGTGGTTTAAAAGGCTTGTTGCATATGCTAAATGCAACCGTGATTCCCACGAGAGTGAGTTAGGTTTTCCTGTATAATTTTATTTTGAACGTTTAATGCATGTAGTTTGTTTAGTGATTTTAGGGGACACGAGTTTCATCAGGATACACTTGTTAAGAGTTCAGCTCTTGCCATTATCATTTGAAGTTTGAGCAATGCTCAAGGGAGTCTCTCGTTCTAATTCTACTCTCATTTTTGAATTTCATTTCCTTAAATGTACAATAGGGACATTGTACAAACCAAGTGGGGAGATGGGAGTAGAAATACCACATAACCTATATTTGCCTTCGATTTTCTAGTTTTCTTTTGAAAAATTGTGCCAATTTTAAAAAAAATTTGACATCTTTTTCTTACTAAACTAGAATTAATCTTTGCCGAGCGCACTATTACCCTTTATTTCAATTGGTGAGATTAAGCCTAATGATTTCGTTTTTATCTGTTATACAAAAATCCACCAAAAATATGAGTGTGCCGGTAGTATTATAAACTTTAAAACTTGGCATGTACATCATTTTAAGACCTAATTAATTAGTAGGAATAGACTGTTCAAGAAGGCAACATATAGGAATTTACCCTGAAACAGACTATATGTGTGTGTTTATCGACTTGTTACATTGACTTGTCGACGTGCTCTGTTAAACTATTTGTTGCACTCATTTTTAGTGCAAGATACCCCTAGATCACCCTGTTGAGCCAATCCTCGTATTAACCCTTTATGTTAATGTTTCGTTACGCCATTTTGCCTTAGCCAACCCTGTAGTCTATACTTCTTTATGTTGAAATTCCTGGCTACTTATGTCCATGGTTCAGGAAATGAGCATGTAAATTTTGTACGTTCGTGGAAGACCTATCACTCTTGATCTATGAAGACCCTCCTGTATCATCACTTTCGATATTGTTCATCTCAAGTGGAGGGATATGTATGTTGTATGATTGAAAAAAAGTAGTTAGTGTAAAGTTTTGTATATTTATGTTGGTTACATATTATAAAACCAACAAGTTGTTCGTGATATGAAGATGATGCAACTATAAGCCATCTGTATGATTTTGAAGGTCGGGCTAGTATAATCTGCTTCATCAATTCAATGCACGGCCCCATTGCTACATCTGATACTAGCCCGTCATTGATGTTAAGATCAGATTTCCGCACTTGGATACTTGGATTGCTGGATGGACGGTAGCCGGTAATTACAACCTTAGATTATTTAGACTATTTGTTTTGTGTATTTTGTTTAACACCAATTAAATGTGTATCCCATGTCTTATCATACCCTTTGCAATGATTTGGACCTTTAGCCTGCTCGAGTTAAGGAAAAAGCAACCACGTGTGTCTCGTCCATGGATTTGGCAGAGCATGTGTGGTTTTGTCGCCTTTTCTAGATCAGTGGTATCAAAAAGAATCAATCACCTGTTTAAACCTGTGTATATCACCCATTTTGCCTTTAAGAGCTGTTTAGACCCTAATTCTTGTTGGTTTATGCTCATGTCATATAAATATTTATACAGCTGGAAATACGTGGGCCTACGGGGTCACTACTAATGTTTATAATAATATATTTGTATATTTATTATTTATATTAATATATAATTTGACGAAAGAACACTAACGGTCGTTAATTAGTTCGTTATGAATAATTAACAAATAAGGCTTTTTAATTAATGGGTAATTAAATGTAATTAACCATACAAAATGGAAAAGTCAAAAAGTCAACACCAAGGGGTGTTTTCCCTTGGTTCGACCGACCATAGCCCAAGGAGAGGTATGAGTTAGGTTTTGAGCTATCTTTTCCTCTAAGATATATATTTTAGGTAAACCCTAAATTCATCTAGTATATAAGGAGGATCCTAGAGCTCATAATTTATATAATCTCTCTCTTCTCTCCTCTCTTGGTCGACGCAAACAAACACCCATATTAGGATTTTCTTTGTGTTTTGCTATTATTGGTGTTTACTTGTTCGTTGGTCAATAACTAGCATTCGGGTGATATCATTTGACGTGTAGTGGATGCACGTAGAGGTTATTTATTTTGGTAACTAGAAGTAGTGTTTGGTCCGCACGTTATTACACACATGCGTGTACTCGAAGTGTCTTCGATTCGTCACTAGCTTGGTTGCTAAAGGTATGTTACCTTATTTATGTTTTTGGTTTTTTATGTGTTAATTATTTATGCTATATGTGATCTATCTCCGCTGCATAGCTCGTTTAATATTAATGTAATATTAGGTTGTCTAGATAACGATTTCCAATAGTGGTATCAGAGCCATCTCATATAGCATAGTAATTACATAAAAAACATAAATAACATGTAAAAAATATCGCCTAAATATGTGTTATTTTCTTAATTTTATGTGGAAAATATTTTAGGAAGTTATTTAGTGAAATAATATTTGCCCTAATTGGTCACATAAATGGGGAAATAAAATATGGACATATTTTTACATGATTTCTAATTCGCTTATTATGATTATATTTACGTTTTATATTTTTTACATATATTGTTGCTTATTTATCTTGTAATAAATTGTCAACCATGGATTACATGCATGTAACCCATGGTTATTAAGCTTTATATATATATATATATATATATGTACACGTGTGGTTTTGTATGCATGAGAATCTTACGAGAATTATTTGATTAATTACAAAAAGTAGAGAAGACTTTTGTTGAATAAATGCTTTAATTGCGTACATGATTCTTGTTTAGTACTCTATCCGTTCTAAATTAATAGTCCCTCTTTCCATTTTGGGTTGTTCCAAAATTATTGTCCCCTTCTAAATATAGTTGTGAAGAATGTAGCAAGTTTACCATATTGCACCTAATGATATTAAGAATTACAAACATCATTCAAAGATTTAATTAATTGCATAAGGGCAAAATTAACATTTTACAAAAAAGTAAGAGAGAGAATGGAGTAATAATTATGTTTTCTTAAACTGTGTGTTTTTTGTCAGGGGACAATAGTTTTGGAACGGAGGGAGTATGGTTAAAATTTGGTAAATATGTTTTGCATGTTTTATATAGTGGCGTTTTTGTATATAATTATGCAAAAACGATTTTCAAAATTAATATGGACTAAAAGTACATGATTAAAATGCTTATTGTATCATATATTGATATGTACACCTTACTAAATCATGGACAATGATATGTTTCAAAAGCTTTAAATTTATAAGACTGAAATTATCGATTTATTAAATGGAAACACACGGGTAAAAGTATAACCCACGTATGTAGTATAATATTTTAGGTAAGACCAGATCGTTCACAGGGATTTGATTAGTGTTCGAATAATCATAGTTAAAATAAACTTTAACAATTTTAAAATAAATTGTGCTGGATTCAATAATGAGAATGATAACTACTCGGATAGTTTCATATAATTCCTAAGCAATGGTGATAATTACGATCTCAGACTCGAGGTTGATTAACTTATAAAAAGGTTTTCTCGTCAAAAACCGTTTTCACAAATTAACTTGTTTAACTTAAGACTTATATTTAGTTAACCCGATCAAACGTGTCACTCAAATAATCCAGTTACTATTATATCAAATCTATTTTGTTTATCAAATAACGTAAGCGGATTTCTCCAACTAAACGATAAAGACCGTAGACAAATCTTTAAAACCATATACCATAGAACGGGCTATACCGTTATAAGAATACAATCAAAGTTGATAAGATAAAATACGATAGGATTTCAACATAAGCCTAAGATTAAAAAGATCGCAATTATACCAAATGCTTATTTATTATATTAACGTAACCGAGTAGTCAGAAGAGATTAAGCCTCTCATGGCTACGAAGTTCATAACAAAATAAAGTAGAAAAACAAGAAACATAATATGCTTGGGTAGGAAAATGGATCAAAATACACCCGTTACAAGTATCGGATCTTACTTAGATCTTTATTTTCTAAATACAACGTGTTTGTTTTTCGTTCTTCGTCTTCGAATTCAGGTTTTGGTGGAGATATTTGAGAGAGATTGAAGTGATGAAGAATATGAGGGATGCTTCAAATGGCTTGATTTTCGTCTCTATTTATAGGCTGATAAGGGTTTTAAGTTGTTAGGATTTTGTTTTATGTGACGACATTACGAAATTACCATAGTTTACCATACCATCATATGTAGGGACTAGAGTAGTCAACTTAGCATACTTATGTATTAGATGGTGGTATAAGTACCCCTCTATTGCTTTTATGGAGGGGTGAGACACTTGTAGCATTTTCACTTTTCATATATTTTACACATATTTGTTTCTCCCTCTACTTTCTCTCTCTAAACAGGACTACCATATGGTTTGATTCACCAAGACCACCGGATCTACGATTCTTTTATATTTAACAAGTGGTATCAAGAGCCATGGTTACACTCTTGGGTCGGTTTCATTTTTTGTCTGGTTGGTCTCAAATCTGTCACAGATTTTGATTTGTGTTGTTGTGTTCGAATTTGCAGCTTATCACAACTTATTCTTAAGCTATTTTCGGGGTTTATTTTGGTCCAAAAAACCACAACATAAATATTTTATTTCTTTCAACATGATTCACTCTTTTTAGTGTTTCATCAAGTTTAGTGTTATATCAATAGAAAGTTTTGGATCTTGTTGTTCTTTTTGTGGCTTAGTTAACTGTTATAGAGCTTATTTCGTACTTATGGGTAACCTGTTTTGGCTTATTTCATGAGTAATAAGTCCTTTATAAGCTTATTGTTTTTGATTTAGCTTTTTCGTGGGTAAATCAGCTTATTTTCAAAACTTATTATTTCTGGGCTTATTTGGATTGCTCCATAGCTGTTTGGAGGTGTTAGTACAACCTGTTTGTTTGTTAGTCAAATTCAAGGAAGAAAACAAAAGGTAGTTTTAACATAGCAGTTGTACTTTTTGAAAGTGACCTCATGGCGGTTTGACCGTGGCGGCTTGATCGTGGTGGTTTGATCGTGGCGGTTTGGTGAACAGGTTTTCAGAAGACTTAATTTTTCATGGTCAATCTAAACTAAACTTTGTCCAACTCAAATCTTGGTAGCCGTTTGGTGATGGCTGTTTAGTGGTGGCGGTTTAGAGGTGAACCCCAAACCCAACCGAGTCAACTCGGTCAATACCGAGTTGAACCGGGGTCAACTCAACCGAGTTAAGGTCCAAAAGAAAAAGATACGAAAAGATGAAGAAGTACAAACTGCTAAACCACAATCACTTAAACCTTTAACAAAAGATCTTCAACAACATCAAACCAACACAGCCTTCGTCACAACCCAACAACAAAGCAACAACCATCTATCCTAACCCATCTTCTCAAATTAAACAACAAATCCACTACTATCCTCTAAACCCATCGTCACAACAAATACAACAACAAATCCATGATCTTTACAATCCCTTCATCCATCACTGTCACCAAATTACAACTACATTTACAAATAATCACTCAAAAACAAAGATATAAAAGATCTCAGATTGTTCTTCAATGACAGATCTTTAAAAAGATCTTGAATAATAGAACATAAAATCATCATTGATCTATAAAAGCCATAGCTCTTCCTTTAATTTTCGAAAATGAAGATAGAGGTATAACAAGTGTGTTACACTCCATATTAAATTCGTTTAAAGAAATAGAAACATCAAGACCAAACCTACCCGAGACCTATTTTATCAAGATCTTGAAGCCAAAACCTTGTGTCTTCTTTGTGGTCTCAACAGCTGTGAAGAATCCAAGGAGTTTTATGTCTTCAATTGAAGTTGAAACAATCAAAGACAAGATCTTGTTCACTGTTGTGTTTTGTTTAGATAGGATTATAAAGAGACTGTGATTGTTATTAGCTTGATGGTGTTGGTTTGAGATATAAGATTAGGGTAGGATTGGTTTAGATCTTCTTTTGGTGGAGATGATATGAGATAAGAATGGGGGGCGGATGAAATGAGTAATGTGATTAGGGTTAGAGAGAAAATTAGGGATTATGTCTTATTATATGCCTAATTTTAGGTATAAGGCTTGTATTGGATCATGCTCTATCACTTTGGATTGGGCCGGATATGGGTTGTATGGCCTTTTGGCAGCTCAGACTTTATCTCATAAATCTTGGGCCGGCTATTCTAATTAAAAAAGTTGGTTTGATGGGTTGATGCCTGATGGCATCATCCGAATTTGCACTATAAAGAGTAAATCCAACATTCGATTATTATTGAAATATGCAAAGTGTTTAGTTAATGGTTAATTATAGTTGGGGTTTAAAAGTGACAAAGTGACTAGATTAATTGACGAGACCGGGATTAATATTTTTTATGAATCATGGAATTTTAAATTGTAATGGCTAGAATTGATATTATTTTTTCCAAGTGACTACGGAGTCGATTGGGTATATCTTATTTGAGATTGAAGTTGGATTTCATGAAGGCGTGTTCCTATTTTATCTTGAAGTCGGGGTTGGTTGGATGCATGACTTTCATTGATAACTTGCTCGTGCTTAAGATTTAAGTTGAAGACTTGGTTTATCTAGTTTCCAGAAGTCGGGGTGAATGGTTAAAGACCTGGATAACTATCACTTAAAGGAGTTATGTTGTAGTACTCAGTGTCACACGCTGAAGACGTTGTGGATAATCACAAGAGGTAATGAAAGTCTCATACTTTGTTTGGTGAGTTTTGAGTACTTAGAGATTTACATGGAGCCCAAATTCTCTACACCGTTCTTCCAACATTAGTGCAAGCTTAAGTCACAAGAATAGGAAATTCTACTTCAGTTTCAAGTTTGGTATATCGAGTTTACTCCATCAGTGGTTACTTCAAATAGCCTACAAAGGGGTTGGTAAAGATTGTCAGAGAGAGTTTATGAGTAGAGATTTGATCAGCAGTTGATTCTCATGGGATACATTTGATCTAATTTGATTCTTCTCACAAGATTTCAAGCATATGTGCGTACAATGTTTTGCTGATTCTGAGGTATCAAAACCAGTAAGGGGGAAGGAGACATACATATGAATGCACATCGAGTACACGCGATGAACTTCATACCTTCTTCTTATTTGAGGTCATTTTGGGAAGACAAATGTCATGACCGCAGAGAAAATCAGTGTTTAACTCGTGGCTTTTGGTGTATTAGTCCACCTACATAGGGGAAGAGATGTAAGAAACAATTTCTGATTATAAAAGAGGTACACAATGGTATGATGATTCCTCTAGATAGTCAGTATCCGGCCGAAAGAAATGAGTTCATCCGGGACTTAGTTGACTTTGGTGTTATCATTTTGACTACTTGGAGGGTTTAATTGTTTACATCCGGGACTTAGTTGACTTAGATGTTACAAGAAATATCATCATTATCCTAAAGGAAGGAATGCGCACGTCCGGGACTTAATTAACTTTGATGCTACAATTTCGACTTCATGAATGGGATAGAGTGTGTACTTCCGGTTTTTGGACTTCATACAATGAGACTGGTAGCATCACTTCATCTACATGAGGGAAGAGATCTCTTGATACTTTTGGTATGCATTACTTGAGCTTCCAGTGGGAAGAAATGTGAGAAGAATTATTCAAGCGTGAGAAGATACGTTGTTGATCCAGTTAATATTCCCCAAACAGTTAATCACTAAGCTTATTATCAAAGGAGCAACAATATTTGATGTGGTTTGCTACTAATTACGTTGTGCACTTAATTATTCTAAGCTTGAAAGAAAGCTTTGAAACTGCTGAAGAGAGGATTGCTTGTTTGGGGGGAAGCTTTGAAAGCTTCTAAATAAAGAATACGTGGCATGAATTAGGGGGAAGCTAATCCAGAAGCTTCTCCTTAACCAGAATTATATGGGTTACTTAGTTCGTGCCTATTACAGTATTTCTCCTACATGGTACTATAAAGATGATTCATGTTGGAGTGCAGACTTAAAGTCAAAGGTCACAAAAGACATCATCAGCATTGGAAGCTTCATGGAAGTTCTTGTTCTTAATCATAATGTACTTGTTAGGAAAATATTGTAAGTAATTTCGTATATCGTCTCATAGGGGAAGATTGTTAGGATTTCGTTTTATGTGACGACATTATGGAATTACCATAGTTTACCATACCATCATACGTAGGGACTAGAGTAGTCAACTTAGCATACTTATGTATTAGATGGTGGTATAAATACCCCTCCATTGCTTCCATGAAGGGGTGAGACACTTGTAGCATTTTCACTTTTCATATATTTTACACATATTTGTTTCTCCCTCTACTTTCTCTCTCTAAACATGACTACCATATGGTTTGATTCACCAAGACCACCGGATCTACGATTCTTTTATATTTAACAGAAGTGCGGCACGCATTCCTGGAAAACAAGCACACTTGGGGTGTAAATGCATACTTCATTTAATTCCACTTAATTCTATTAATTTGAAGGAAAGTATAACACACATTTCTGGAAACCAGCGCACTTGTTAGCATTTTCAGCTTTAGCCCTTTCTTTTTTCTAACTTGTCTTCCAATGAGTATAAACACTTGCATTTTAGACTTTTTAAGCTCGGGATGTCTTCAAGTAAACCTGTACATATTTCATGCTATTAAGTACCAAAAGTTCATAAGAAATGATAAAATATATACAAATAATGCCGCCGAAAACATGTATAATTTAGGCGTTATCAAATCCCTCCACACTTTGTTATTGCTTGCCCTCAAGCAATCAAAGTGAGAAAACAAGATCATTTATCGTAACATGGAGAAAATTTAGATTTAACAAATGTTTATTGATTTTAATAACTTTTCAGGCATATACATATAACAGAGCACCTCACATAGGGAATGTGTTTGATTTATATTCACTCAAGTCACTCGTATAGGGTTTATATTTATGAAGTCACTCAACTGCACATACATAATCTAGATAGCTACCATAGGCTTGTACAAGACACATAAACATGTCCGTTGCAGCGTGAGCACCTAGATAAAATCTCAAATAGGCAAAACATAATAATGATGAGGGTGAGTAAGATGTAATGATTCCTTGTGCCAACTTAATCCTTATACTTTGAACTTTTCTCTTTTTTTACCAAACGCTTACTAAGGCAGGCACGGAATTTCTTTGAGCATTTTTCTTCGATTTTGTATACTTCAGCGGAATAGTACTAAAAGGGAGTGTTGTAGATACAAGAGCTTTGCGGGATTTTATTTTACCTCTTATCATACGATTTTGTCTATAAATTAACCTCACTGCGGTTAGTAAATGATGATCAAGCACAAGTTCTAAAGCTATTAAATTACTGGCTCACTTATATGACCAATACCAATTCTCCAGGAAAGGCGACAAATTACAAATACACAGCCGTACGACGGATGAGACACTTGCAATTGCATTCAGACCTTAACCCGAACAAGCTAAAGGCAAAAATTATCTTAGGTATCAAAGATGGATACCTGAATTCTTTAAGGTTTAATTCTCACAATTTAGTGGAATGGTTTTATGCTAGTTATAATGTCAATCCAGTTGGATTTGCCTTACTAAGAGTATACATTTTTTTTAGTTTTTGAAAGAAAAGTATATATATTAGTTTTTTTTCATAAATTATCGGTTGAAAATTTGGCTAGATTGCAGGGTAAACATGGAGGGATAAGGTTAATTTTAATTTTTCCTATTTGGCTTCCCTTCCACACTTAAGTTGAACATCACCCTCAATGTGAGAACTGATAAATATAAAAAATAGAGAAAATTAAGGAAAATGGTACTTCCCGAGGCATAGATATATATATCTGAGAGAGCTTGCCTTTGAGCAAACGCCATAATTTTCCAATCTATTATATATTACCTGCAAAAAAGTAAACAAACAAAACATACAAAAAGATTTTGTTTTTGTTTTTTAGAAGATAAAACAAAGGAGGAGGGACTCCTCCTCACTTAAGATCAAGCACGGGTTGCCTCCCAAGAAGTGCTTAATTTTAAGAGAGTCATTAGATAGACTCGTACTTCGGGAGTTCATTCTTTTGGAAAGAAGGGAGTGACTGCTTCCCTTTGGTCATTATAATCTTTTTCTTCATGGTATAGCTTCAGTCTATGGCCGTTAACAATGAACGTCTTGCCATCTTTTCCATATAGTTCAACATATCCGGATGGATATTGGTGTTTCACTAAGTATGGTCCCAGCCAACGAGATCCGAGTTTTAGCTATTTGAATTTGTACTTAGAATGAAATAGGAGCACTTTGTTTCCGTGTTTGAATTCTTTTCTTATTTTGAGTTTTCTGTCATGTAAGACTGTGGTTCTTGCTTTGTATAAATGAGAGTTTTCATACGCTTGATGTCGGAATTTGTCTAACTCGTGTAACAGGAACATTCTTTTCTCACCATCAGCGATGAGATTAGGATTATAGTTTTTCAGGGCTCAGTTTGCATGGTGTTCGATTTTAAACGGTAAATGGCAGTTTTTTCCGTATACGAGTTTGCATGGTGTGGTACCGGTTGGTGTTTTGTAAGCTGTTCGAAAGGCCCACAGAGCATCGTCGAGCTTTTTTGACCAAACAGTTGGATTATCTTTAACTTTTTTTTCAAGGATTCTTTTAAGGGCTTTGTTAGTATTTTTAAATTGTCCACTCATTTGAGGAAGATATGATGTAGAGAAACGATGGTTAACTCCATATCTTTTCATGGTTTTTTCCATTATTTTATTATAGAATTGAGTTCCTCGGTCGCTTATGAGAGCTTTGGGCATTCCAAAATAGCAAAAGAGTTTTTTCAAGAATGAAATAACAACTCTGGCATCATTCGTTGGTAAAGCTTGAGCTTCGGCCCATTTAGATACATAATCGACAACGACTAAGATGTATTTAAATTTGTATGATTTTGGGAATGGTCCCATAAAGTTGATACCCTATATGTCAAAAATCCCGCACACTTGAATGCTATTTAAGGGCATTTCATCACGTTTGGATATATTTCCTATTTTTTGACATGCTTCGCAAAGGAGAACTAGAGTATGAGCTTCTTTAATGATTGTTGGCCAGTAAAAGCCTGAGTCTAAGAATTTTTTAGTTGTGGTGTTTGGTCCATAATGTCCACCGGTAGGTCTGTGGTGACATTGATCTAGAATGGTATGAGTTTCTGGTCCTGAGACACAGCATCTGATCATACCGTGTGATCATACCCACCAAATAATTTGCAAAGTATGCGAACCATGGTGTGTCATTAGTGGTTATTTCCATAAGAGTTTCTCCAGGAAAGTTATCGTTGACATCACTGTCATCACTTGTCTCATCATTATCAATCCAAGATAAGTGGTCGGCAACACCATTTTCTTTACCTTTTTTGTCTTTTATTTCGATATTAAATTCTTGCAATAGTAGAATCCAACATATAAGACGTGGCTTAGCATCTTGCTTTTTGAATAGGTGTCTTAAAGCTGAGTGATTGGTGTAGATAATTGTTTTAGATAATATCTGACAGGGTCAGAATTTGTCGAATGCAAAGACTACAACCATCAGTTCTTTTTCAGTAACAATATATTTTTGCTGAGCTGCATTAATGGTTTTGCTTGCAAAATAGATGGGGTGAAAGTGTTTACCATCTTTTTGACCTAAGACTACTCCAACTGCGAAATCATTTGCATCACACATAAGCTCAAATGGAAGATTCCAATTTGGGCTCACGATCACAGGAGTACAAGTAAGTTTTTCTTTTAATGAATTGAATGCGTTGTGACATTCGTCATTGAATTCGAATGGAGTATTTTTTCAAGCAACTTAGTTAGAGGACGGGTAATTTTTTAGAAGTCTTTGATGAAACGTCGGTAGAAACCGACATGTCCTACAAAACTTCTAATGCCTTTGACATTAGTAGCTGGTGGAAGCTTAGAGATCACGTCGATTTTGGCTTTGTCAACTTCAAGGCCAGCACCAGACACTTTGTGTCCAAGCACAATCCCTTCTTTAACCATAAAGTGTCATTTTTCCCAGTTAAGGAAAAGATTTGCATCTTTGCAACGTTGAAGCATTTTATCGAGGTTATTTAGACAGGTATCAAAGGAGTTACCAAAGACTGAAAAATCATCCATGAATACTTCCATGGATTCTTCGATCATGTCATGATCATAGATAGCCAACATGCACCTTTGAAAAGTAACGGAAGCTTTACATAAACCGAAAGGCATTCGCCTGTAAGCGTATGTTTTGAAAGGGCATGTGAATGTTGTTGATGACATCAAATAACGTCTATTTTATAGCATCATTTATCCCATTTAATTAACCCATTTTGTATAATTATTGCAAAGAATTGTTACTTAATCATTTATATTTGAGAATTGCAGTAATTACGGAGTACTTAGTGAATATTAGCAAAAGGCGCGTATTCTGGAGCTTAAACGAAGATATTTTGAAGATTACTATTTTGACAACCAATACGCCGTATCCATCGAGGAAGATACAGCGTATCCGTGCCTGTACTCACCAAAGACCACAATGGAAACAAGATCAATACGCCGTATTAGAGATACATTATGTGAATATTCTAGAAGATATCAAACATGGTCCCTACTCCAAGAAACCCCAATACGCCGTATCTAACACCTTGGATACGCCGTATCGACACCGACTCCAGACCCTATAAATACAAAACTCAAAAATAATTTTTAAGTGTGCTAAATCATATTCTCGATACCTAAACCACAAAAGTCGATTTTCAAAGAAGAAAAAGAGCAGAAGAGGTCTTGTAACGCATTCCAATCCATAGAAGAAAACGTGTAATTTCTTATATTTTTGTAATCGTTCAGTTTTTGGTATCATTTGTTAATTCGGTTAGTTTACCTTGGCTAAGCCATTACTCTTGTATTAATTATGATGTTTGAAGGCTAATACCTTCGGGTATTAGCCATTATTATGAAGATCTGAATGTTTGGTTTTGTTTATATCTCGATTTCTTAATTTATCGTTGTATGCTTGTTTATGTTTATCAATTTATACTTGTTTACGTGCTTTTGTATGCGACCTATCATTCAACTGGATCTAGTGATACAGACCAAGTAATCTAGATGCCAGGATAACTCTTCATATAGTAATTTATACATCTAGAATCATAGGATCAAAAATATTGTCCTTCTAAATTCGTGCTAAGGATACACTTCTGGCTTAACTAGTTAATCGGATATTACCTTTGGTTTAGTAAATAAGTTGACTAGCAGGTGAACCTAGATAATTCAACAAATAACGTTCTGATTCAATTGGATAGTTGGACAAGTGGACTACTAGAGTATAAATTACCATTAAGCAGTAAGTGGATAAAGTCTCTATGAGCTACGGTTTTACAAGATCACCATTGCTTTAATCCCTAAGATAGATTATAATCAGCAAATAAGGATGCTTTATGCGGATGTTTTAATTATGACAGTATTAATGTGTCTAGGTCTTAGGATGAAGTCTCGCCTAACTCCAAGAATGATATGCCTCATCGAGATAAGTAATCATTGCACTGAATAAACAAACCAACTTCTAATCGGATTAATGATGGCTAATATAGTTTTTTGTTATAAGGATTGACTGCTCTTTTATCTTTTGTTAATTTGCTTGCGTGGGTTAAAGTGTTTTGAATTGATTGTAGTCACCACCAAACTTGTGCCAGTCTCTCAGGCTGAAACACCCTTTACCTGTTAGAATTAGGATTAGAACTAACATAAGATTAGCATAGGTTTGACTTAGATTAGAATTAACTTAGATTAGATAACGAAAATATTTATAAATTAAGAGATTTAACCTCACTTCAAGTGTTCGATACCCTACTTACCATGAATCTACCACCGATCGGGTACACTGCCCGTTAAAGTATTGTTTTTGGTTAAGTCGGCAAAATATAAATTTTAACACTTGAATCATAAAAATATACACCACACAACGACACATCAAGTTTTTGGTGCCGTTGCCGGGGTGTGAAAATTAATCTTGATTTTTATTTTATATTTTGATTTTTAACATTAGATCTCACCATTCCTGCTTGTTTGCTTACTCTATTTGTGTAATACGGCGTATTCAGTTCACTGAATACGACGTATTGGTTATTTAACAATTTTTCTAGTAAGATTGTTACATGATGGATGATCCGAACATTACTATAGAGGAATACATCAGGCTCGAGGAAGAAAAATCTCAAAAACATGGTAAAGTGTTTAACTGAGAAACTGCTAAGTATGGTAAAATCTGGTATGATGAAGACATTCACGACTTCAGATCCATTGAAACCGAATTCCCTGCTATAGCCTTTAATGACGGGGTGTTATCTGAAAAAACACTATCTTGTGAACCCACGGTAAGTTCTCTTAATGATGAAATTGACTTTAGAATTTCGTTTGACGATTCCGACGATGAAGATTACACGGTAGTTTTTGACAAAAACTCGTTTTCTTATAAAATAATTTCTACCAATGATTTAAGAACGGATTCGGAAAATGATAATGAAAAAGTCATGCCTTCACTTCTATCGCATGAGCCCGCAGTCAGTTGTTTTGATGATTTAGACTTCTTTTAAGATTTCGAGAATAAATTTCCAGCCATTGTTTACAATGATGCTCGAACGTCTAAATCTGATTTCTTAACTGAACCTACTATAAGTATTCAACATATCAATGAATTTAATTTGAAAGATGAAACATCATTGTCCGAATGTGATGAAGAGGAAGAAAACGTTTTAAACTTTAATGATCTATTTCCTTTTAACGTAATTTATCCCAATGATTCAAAATCGGATAAGGACAATGATGATGATAAAGTCGATATTGAACACTCTTTGGGGGATTTATCTGTCAAACCGTTACCTGATGTAATAAATACCGATGTTGGTGCTTATGCACATGGGTCAAATAAGCTTTTGGAAACAAGTCATGATACATCTAATAAATTTTTCAAAAGTAAAACTTTTATCAAGGGGTTAAATTTTAATATCATGACTTGGAATCATCTTAACAAAGGGATGTCATTCATTTTTCTAATCAAGAATTTGTATGTGCCATTTGGCATCCCGTTTAACCCCAAATTGTTTTATAAGGATGGGATTAAATTGAGGCAAGTCTAACTTAAAGACTTTTCTGTAAACAAAAGTGCTTGCCGGGAGACAACCCGGAATGTATTTTCAATTTTTATCGAGTCTGTCTTCCCAGACTGTCTATACGGCGTATCCAAACCCCATGGATACGGCGTATTGACTATCTGGACGTTATCCAGTCTTTATTTTCAGCACAGTCTATACGACGTATTCATTAAATGAATACAGCGTATACAGGTATCAATACGGCGTATCCTGGGGTATGGATACGGCGTATCGACTTCCTGTACAGTTTTTAGGATTTTATTTCGAGTCTAACCAGCGAATACACGGAGAAAGAAATTGCACTTGTTTTCTTATGCTTAATACAGGAACCTTCTGAATGAAAAGATTTGGTGGACTACATATTTTCTGGAATTCTACGTGTGTTGTTCGTGCTAGGATTCAGACCCACTTTCGCACACATATTCTTGCTCATAAACGCTACATGGAGAATCTACCGAGTAAAATATCAGGGGAGTTTCTCATTCTAATTCTTTTTAATTCCCGTATTTAATGTTTTATCTATACAACGAGGACGTTGTAAAATTCAAGTGAGGGGATGGAATTAGAATGTTTACTTGTCCTATTTTTCACACTAAAATGCTTAAATTATGCTCAATTTTTTTTCAAGCATACTTTTGTGAAATTAATTGATACATAACCCACACACAATAACCCTTGTTAGATATTGTGAGGATTTAACCTTATCAATTTCCAAATGTTTACCCAAATTCCATAATATATGAGTGTGCCAGTGATGTTGTAGACTTTAAAACTTGGCTTGGTATATCACTTGAGACCGCAATAATGAGTACTATAGATTTAGATGGAGTAACTTGTTTAAATTGGTAAACTTTAAGATTACACCCAAAACGTCTTTACATGTTGCTTATTAACTAACTATACTGGTTAGTTAACCCCCGTATAAACCCTTTGTTTACTCTCATTTTAAGAGTAAGATACCCCTAGAACAACCCGTAGAGCCAATCCTTTAGGAAATACCCCAATTATTTGTTTCGTTACACCTTTACACTTTAGCCTACCCTGTTAGATTAAGTTTATTTTACAGTTTCTAGTTGCTTAAAGTGTAAAGTTTTTATTTCCTGAGTCTTATGTCAATTTTGGTACAGTTGGAAGAAATTTGCACATCACAAATGGGAATGTATATTATAGTCAAAATTCATGTATTTTTACTACCATCGCATTTAATGGTACGTCTGAAGAATGAAGAAATTATCGAAGGAATTATCCGGAATTATTATAATCGTGAAGATGGTGAAACTACACCGAGTTTCATAGTATAGTATGAAAAAAAATTCAAAAAAATTAGAAAAATCGCCACAAAAAGAGAAGAAAAGTTTGAAGATAATCGTTTCGCAACTACCGAAGGAATTACACAAAAGATCGATTATTCGTTGATACAAATCGACGATCTAGAGTATTGTATAAAGTGGAAGATATCGCCACTTGCCTTGTAAAGTATGTAAAGTATGGGATGATTGAGAAGTTGACCGTTATGAGAACGCCAACTTAGGTTGTTGTTTTTTATCTATGATCAAGATGTTGTAAATAGGCGTGTCTTTATCATGGTAACAGTCGGGAAAAAGTGTCTAGCAACTAGTATTTTAGACTTAATCTATTTGTTTCATAATTTTTACTTAACAACAATTTACTTCTCTTTCCTAATGACTAGCCGCTGGTTTTATGTGAATGAGGATTTGTACGAGCGTGCATGTCTATTCTTTCATTACGGCCATGTATGCATGTCTCAGCTACCTCATTTGTTTATGACTTTTGGTGAAAGTTAGAAGCTCCCTACCCTATATCATTCTTCATCCTAACCGTTGGTTAAATTCGAATGAGGATGTGATCGAACACACATGTCTATTCCGTCGTTATGGCCATGTATATGTGCTTCAGCTGCCTTGTTAGAGCGGTACCTTTGGTGAAAGATTGAAAAATGATCAACCCTAAGCCTTATCATACAAACCCATATTTACATTTATAAACTTGTTACTCCTTAGCTTTAGCGGTGGAGATGTGTATCCTTGCCAAGCTTATGATAGAATACTCATCATGACCGAGAAATTGAGCGAATTAGTTACATGTTATAACATAGATTAGTTGATTGATTTGAGTATTTTCATCTTCCTATTTCGTAAGGTGTTTGGTTGTGTAATTGTAATAGATCAAATAAATGTTTTAACAGAAAATATCCTTAGGGATATATTTTTATAAACTTCTAAAGGCTACTTGAGGACAAGTAGGATTCAAGTGGGGGGATATTTGATGACATCAAATAACGTCTATTTTATGGCATCATTTATCCCATGTAATTAATCCATTTTGTATAATTATTGCAAAGAATTGTTACTTAATCATTTATATTTGAGAATTGCAGTAATTATAGAGTACTTGGTGAATATTAGCAAAAGGTGCGCATTCTAGAGCTTAAACGAAGATATTTTAAAGATTACTATTCTAACAGCTAATACGACGTATCCATCAAGGAAGATACGGCGTATCCGTGCCTGCACTCACCAAAGACCACAATGGAAACAAGATCAATATGCCGTATCCAGTGAAGACCAATATGCCGTATTAGAGATATAGTATGTGAATATTCTAGAAGATATCAAACGTGATCCCTACTCCAAGTACGCCGTATTCAACACCTTGGATACGCCGTATCAACACCTACTCCAGACCATATAAATACAAAACTCAAAAATGAGTTTTAAGTGTGCTAAATAATATTCTCGATACCTAAACCACAAAAGTTGATTTTCAGAGGAGAAAAAGAGCAGAAGAGGTCTTGCAACGCATTCCAATCCATAGAAGACAACGTGTAATTTCTTATATTTTTGTAATCATTCAGTTTTTGGTATCATTCGTTAACTCTGTTAGTTTACCTTGGCTAAGCCCATACTCTTGTATTAATTATGATGTTTGAAAGCTAATACCTTTAGGTATTAGCCATTATTATGAAGATCTGAATGTTTGGTTTTGTTTATATCTCGATTTCTTAATTTATCGTTGTATGCTTGTTTATGTTTATCAAGTTATACTTATTTATGTGCTTTTGTATGCGACCTATCATTCAACTGGATCTAGTGATACAGACCAAGTAATCTAGATGCCAGGATAACTCTTCATATAGAAATTTATACATCTAGAATCATAGGATCAAAAATATTGTCTTTCTAAATTCGTGCTAAGGATACACTTCTGGCTTAACTAGTTAATCGGATATTACCTTTGGTTTAGTAAATAAGTTGACTAGCAGGTGAACCTAGATAATTCAACAAATAACGTTCTGATTCAATTGGATAGTTGGACAAGTGGACTACTAGAGTATAAATTGCCATTAATCAGTAAGTGGGTAAAGTCTCTATGAGCTAGGGTTTAACAAGATCACTATTGCTTTAATCCCTAAGATAGATTATAATCATAAAATAAGGATGCTTTATGTGGATGCTTTAATTGTGACAGAATTAATGTGTCTAGGTCTTAGGATGAAGTCCCGCCTAAGTCTAAGAATGATATGCCTCATCAAGATAAGTAATCATAACACTGAATAAACAAACCAACTTCTAATTGGATTAATGATGTCTAATACAGTTTATTATAAGGCTTGACCGCTCTTTTATCTTCTGTTAATTTGCTTGCGTGGGTTAAAGTGTCTTGATTTGATTGTAGTCACCACCAAACCCGTGCCAGTCTCTCAGGCTGAAACCCCCTTTACCTGTTAGAATTATGATTATATCTAACATAGGATTAGCATAGGTTTGACTTAAATTAGAATTAACTTAGATTAGATAACCAAAATATTAATAAATTAAGAGATTTAACCTCGCTTCAAGTGTTCGACACCCTACTTACCACGAATCTACCACCGACCGGGTACACTTCCCGCTAAAGTGTTGTTTTTGGTTAAGTCGAAAAAATAGAAATTTAAACTTGAATCATAAAAATATACACCACACAACGACACATCACTTGTTTTTTCTTGATCCATACGATCTATTGGTATTTGAAAATATCCAGAAAAACCATCAAGGAAACATAAGTATTTATTTCCTGTGAGTCTTTCTAACATTTGATCCATGAATGGAAAATGAAAATGGTCCTTTGCGGTTGCTTCATTGAGTTTACGATAATCGATGCATACTTTCCAACCCGTAACGGTTCTTGTTGGTACAAGTTTATCTTTTTCATTTATGACAACTATGATACCACCTTTCTTGGGTACACAGTGGATGGGTCTTACCCAAGGGCTATCGGCTATTGGATATATAATTCCAGTGCCGAGAAGTTTAACGATTTATTTTTTAACAAGTTCTTGCATATTCATATTTAATCGTCTTTGTTTTTAAACAACTGGCTTTTTGTCTTCCAGAAGTTGAATTTTATGTTTACAAAAAGACGGACAGATTCCTGGAATGTCTGTTGTTTTCTAAGCAAAGGCTTGCTTGTGTCTTTTTAAAACAGAGATGAACTTATTTTTATTTTTCTCAAAAAGCTGGGATGATATGATTATAGGAAGAAAAGAAGGTTCTTCTAAGAATACATATTCTACGTTATCAAGAAGAGGTTTTAATTCAAGATCTAAAGGAGGTTCTTCAAGAGACGTCTTGATCTTATAATCGGTGTTAAAGGTGATCTTTTTGAATGGTGGTTCTTCGGTGTCGGACTCAAATTCAGAGTTTCCTTTGGCGGTCATTGCCATGAATTCATCGAATTCAGCAAAGAGTTTGTCTTCGAGAATAGTTCCCTCGATGGAATGAAGGATTTTACTCCCTTCGTCGAGAAGAGCATCAAAATCTTCTTCTAAGATTTCATCGATAACGTCAATACTGAAACATGTATCATCGTTTGAATAAGAGTGTTTCATTGCAGAATCGATTGAGAAGGTCATTCGTTTAGTACCAACTCCAAGATTGAGTTGTTTCTGCTTAACTCGAATTACTACATCGGCAGTATAGAGGAAATGTCTTCCTAAGAGTAGAGGAACTTTACTGTCTTCTTCCATTTCGAGAATAACAAAATCCACAGGAAAAGTAAATTTACCAACTTTAACGAGCATATTTTCAGCTATTCCAATAGGGTGTTGGAATGATCGGTCGGCTAATCTTACGCTCATTTTAGTAGGTTTAAGAGTTTCAAGAAATAATTTAACATATATAGAATATGGCATGAGATTAATGCTAGCACCAAGGTCGGCTAAAGCATTGCATGAGAAAGCTTTGCTGAAGTTACATGGAATAAGAAAACTTCTGGGGTCTCCAAGTTTTGGTGGAACTTTGTTTTGAATCATAGCGGTACTTTCATCGCTAAGGAAAGCGGATGAGATTTGTCCGAGCTTGTGCTTATTGCTTACGAGCTCTTTGAGAAATTTTCCATAGTTCGGCATTCCTGCTAAAACATCGACAAGAGGTACATTGATTCGAATGACTCGAATCATGTTGAGGAATTTCCCATAATGGGCTTCCATTTTCTCTTTTCTAAGGCGTTGAGGATATGAAATTTTTGTTTTATATGGTTTAGGTATCGGCATTTGTTTGACTGGTTTTGGAGTTTGAGATTTAGGTTGAGGTGTAGATTCCTCATCTTCATCCTTACTATCAAAATTGATAGGAGTTTCAGAATCATTTTCTTGATCATTTGGGTTGGTAGGTGGGTCATAGGATTTACCACTTCACGTAAATACGGCATTTACATGCTCATTTCGAGCTTGCGGTGGTTGATAAGGTTTGGATGAGCTACCTTTTGGGTTTGGTTGAGTGCTACTAGGAAGAGATCCAGAAGGTCGTGCATATTGCTTGTCAACCAATCTGTCGAATTTAGCTTCGAGATTTTGAATCGAGGCTTGATGATTTTTGGTTGTTGTTTCGAGTTTGGTTTTGAGATCCATAAAAGTATCTTTGACAAAAGAATTGGTTGAGTGTTGAGCTTTTATGAAATCGCTTAATTGTTTTTTGAAGGTCGGGTTTATCATCAGAATTGGATCGATAATTATCTCGATTGTAATCATTTCTTCTGCTCGAATGCCAATTATTGCAATTTTAGTCACGGTCGCGATAATCATTGTAAAAACGTGTATGATTGAAGGTTTGCATGAAATTGGATTTTTCTTCCGGAGACATAGGTTTGTCATCATCGTTATGATCGGGGTTTGGTTGTTTTGAAGGAGATTGGAATTCTTTATACTGAGCATCCATTTTCATGGTCATGGCATCCATTCATGCTATAATTTTATCAGTATTAGAATTACTGCTACCTTCATTGGCAAAAGCAACAATTTTCTTTAGAGATGATTTTGTTTTTTGGTTTTTAGCCTAATTAAGCTTGAGTAAGACTTTGTCTTCGAGGAGCTGATAAGCTTGGTTTGGTGTTTTATAGAGGAAAATACCACCAGATGCGGCATTTAAAACTTCTTGAGTTATTTTGTTGAGGCCGTAAAAGATTTTGATGATATTGCCTTTGGATAAATTGTGACCATGGCAATTTATAAGCATTTCCTTCATACAGAGCCAAGCTTCGGTTAAGGTTCCATTTTCATGTTGAGAAAAGGCTCAAATTTCTCCAAGGAGTCGATCGAAAAGAGCTGGGAAAAAGAATCGGCTTATAAAGGCGGTTTGAAGTTCATCCCATGTTTTGATGGTTCCTTTGTTGAGTTTGCCAAACCAGGTTTTTGCTTCACCCGTGAGTGATAGGGGAAACATCATTAGGTGGACGGCTTCCTTTTTGGTGTCTTTGTATTTAAACATATCACATATTCTGAGGAGTTCGTGAATGTGTTTGTGCGGATTGGGTTTAATTCTGCATTCAAATTGGTTTCCTTTGACGAGAGTCAAGTGGTTACCTTTAATAGCGAATTCGTTTGCGGTTTCAAGGGAATGGTAATTGCACAACGGGAGTCGCGAGCGTCCAATCACGGTCAGCAGCCACATGGGTTCATCATCTTTTGGATTGTAATTTCAAGGATTATCAAGAAAGTGACGGAAATAGTTGTATCAAGAATTGGAGCGTAAAAAATCTTTTTTGTTGTGAGGTGGTGCGTTTCTTTGTTCGTATGGAAATCCTACTGTCGTCGACGGAGTCTTCGATTCAGGGTTCGTTCAGATTCAGGAAGTGGTTCAACAAGTTCAGAGTTGGAAGCACGTATAAGGATCCAAGGGAGATTTTTTGGTTTTAGCAAAACATTTTTAGGAAAAAATGTTTGACTGCCAAAAGTACAGAAGGTGGATGGAATGATTTTTTTGTTTAGTTTGCCAGAAAACTGTATGGTGATTTAAAAGAAAAATGGTTAAAAATTATTTCAAAAATTGATTATATGAACAAACTTTAAATTCCGGTAGACGTGACAATAAACTTTGATGTTGTTTCAAATGCTGTTAATATTTATAAGACTAAAATTACCGAGATATTATAATAGAAAAACACACGGGTTAAGTATAACCAATGTATGTAGTATATCATTTTAGCGTAAGACAAGGGTTGTTCTAAGGGATTGATTTGTGTTCGAATAATCGTAGTTAAAATAAACTGTAATAATTTTAAGATAAGTTGTGCTGAATTCAATATTAGAAAGTTTGGGGGGGGAGGACTACTCGGATTGCTTCCTTTTATTTCCTAAAGCAAATGGTGATAATTACGATCTCATATTCGAGGTAGATTAACTTATAAAAAGGTTTTCTCGTCAAAAAATGTTTTCTCGAATTAACTTATTTAACTTAAGACTTATATTTAGTTAACTCGATCAAATGTGTCACTCAAATAACCCAATTACTATTATATCTATTAATCTATTTTGTTTTTCATTTAAAGTGCGGATTTCTCCAACCAAACGATAAAGACCATAGACAAATCTTTAAAACCATATAACATACAACGGGTCTTTCAACCTATACCGTTATAAACATACAATAAAAGTTGATAATCAAAGTTGATAAGATTAGTACGATCGGATTTCAACACAGCTTTAGATTTAATAAGATTCCGCAGTTATACCAAACACTTAATCATTTATATTAACATCACCGAGTAGTCATGAGAGATTTAGCCTCTCATGGCTACAAAGTTCATAACAAAAAGAAGAAAAACAAGAACCATACTATGCTTGGCTAGGAAAATGGATCAAACTCCACCCTACAAGTATCGGATCTTACTTAGATCTTTATTTACTAATACTGTAGTTGTTTGTTCTTCGTTCTTCACTCTTTGAATTCAAATTTGGGGAGGATATTTGAGAGAGTGAGAGAGTGATGGAAGGATATGTGGGTATGCTTCAAATGGTGTGAAATTCGTCCCTATTTATAGGCTGAGAAGGGGCACAAGTGCGGCGCACATTATAAAATGTGCGACGTACTCAGCTTATGTCGGTGCAAATATCATCAATGCTGCAAGGAAGTGCGGCGTACTTTCGTATAATACCGACGTACTTGGTAAGTTAATGCGGTCTTCATTTAATTCTCTTTATTTCTCTTAAACTCGATAGGAAGTGCGGTGCACATATATAAATGTGTGGCATACTTCTTGGCATTTTCAGCTTTAGCCCTTTCTTTTCTTATAACTTGATTTCCAATGAGTAAAAACACTTGTATTTTGGAAACTTTTGAACGCTCGAGATGTCTTCAAGTGAACCTGCACATATTTCATGCTAGTTAAGTATCTATAAGTTTACGTGAAATGATATATATATATAAATAACGCCGTCTCAATTACAGTTATAATTTAGGCTCGGGTTATCAAATCCCTCCTTACTTAGTTATTTGCTTGCCCTAAGCAATCAAAGAGAGGAAAACAGTCATTTATCGTGACGTGGAGAAAATTTGGATTTAACAAGTGTTTACTGATTTTAATAACTTTTTAGGCATAGACATATAACAGAGCACCTCACATAGGGGATGTGTTTAATTTATATTCACTCGAGTCACTCATTTAGGGTTTATATTTGTGAAGTCACTCAATTGCACAAACATAATCAAAATAGCTACCATAGGCTTGTACAAGACACATAAACATGCCCGTTGCGGCGTGAGCACCTAGACAGAAATCTTAAAGAGGCAAAAGTGTAATAATAAAGGTGAGTAACATGTACCGATTCCATGTGCCAACTTAAGCCTTATACTTTTAACTTTTTCTTTTTCTTTTTGTATACCAAGGCAGGCACGAAACTTCTTTCATTGAGCATTTTTCTTCAATTATAGATACTTCAGTGGGATAGCACTAAAAGGGAGTGTTGCAGATACAGGAGTTACATGGGATTTATTTTACCTCTTATCATACGATTTTGTCTATAAATTAACCTCACTGTGGTCTAGTAAATGATAATCATGCATAAGTTATGAAGCTATTAAATTACCGGCTCACTCATATTAATTTTAACCAATACCAACGCTCCTGAAATGGCGGACAAACTACAAAATACAAGCCGTAACACAATGGATGAGACACTTGTCAATTTCCATTCAAACCTTAACTCGAACAGTTAAAGGTAAAAATTTTCTTAGCTAGTATCAAAGGTGGATTACCTGAATTCTTTTTAAGGTTTAATTCTCAGATTTAACTGGAAATGGTTGTTGTGCTAGTTATTTTTTAATTTTTTATATCATTTTATTAATTTTTTTAATTTTATTTTTTTTTTTTTATTTTTTTTTTTATTTATTTTATTATTTTTTTTTTTTTATTTTTTTTATTTTTTTTTATTATAATGTCAATCCGATGGTTGGATTTGCCTTACTATAGAGTATACATTCTTTTAGATTTCTGAAGAAAAAAAGTATATTATATGTTTATTTTTAATGATTTTATAAAAAATAAGTTGAAAACTTTTTGGCTAGATTGCAGGGCAAAACATGGAGGGATATATGATTATTTTTATTATACTATTTGATTCCCAATCCCATATAAGTTCGAACATTGCCCTCAATGTGAGAACTGATAAGTATAAAAAATAAAGAAAATTAAGGGAAAAAGGTACTTCCCGGGGCATAGAGAAATGTAGCAGCGACAAAGCTATCCTTGAGCAAACGCCATAATTTTTCAGGTCTAATCTTTATTACCTGCAAAAGAGTAAACAGAAAACAAAATTTACAAAAAAGAAAAAATATTTTTTTTTTTAGAAGAGAAAACAGGGAGGAGGGGACTCTTAGCACAATTCAAGTTAAAGCACGGGTTGCCTCCCGAGAAGCGCTTAATTTTTAACAGAGTCATTAGCTAGACTCGTACTTTGGGAGTTCATCTTTGGGGAAAAGAAGGGAAGTGAAGTTCTTCCCTTGGGGTCATTTTCTTCTTCAAGGTAGAGTTTGAGTGGGAACGGGGTTAGTTTAACAATGAACGTTCTTGCCATCTTTCATATAGTTAAACATATCCGGACGGATTATGATGTTTTACTTTGTATGGTCCTAGCAACGAGATCTGAGGTTTTCGGCTGTTTGAATTTTTTATTTAGAATGGAATGATTGCAACTTTGTTTCCGTGTTTGACCTCTTTTCTCATTTTTTGAGTTTTCCTGTGTTGCCAGACTTAGGATTGCCTTGTATAAACGAGTGTTTTCATTGGTTGATGACGGAATTCATCTAACTCGTGATTTTAACATTTCTTTTTCACCTAGCAGTAAATGGACGGTTACAGTTTTTTGATGCCAATATGCACTCGGTGTTCGATTCTCGAAAGGTAAAATGGTAGTTTTTCCATATCGAGTTTGTATGGTTTTGGTTTCGGTTGGTGTTTTGCTTGGCGGTTCTCAAATAAGCCATAGAGCTCATCATCGATTTCTTGTCAGATAGCTGGAATATCTTTTACAGTTTTTTCTAGATTCTTTTAAGGCTTTGTTTGTATTTTTCAAACTTGTCCACTTGTTTGACGGATGGTATGTATGTGAGCAGAAACGGTGGTTAAATCCAAATCTTTTCATGTATTTTTCCATCATTTATTGCAGAAATGAGTTCCACAGGTCGTTTGAGAGCTTTGGCATTCCGAACGACCAAGAGAGTTTTTTGGGAAAGGAACATAACAACTCTGGCATCGTTGTTGGAAGATCTTGAGCTTCGGCCCATTTAGAGTAAATATAATCGATAGCGACTAAGATGGTATTCGAATTTATATGATTTTCGGGAATCGGTCCTATAACAGAAGATACACTATATGTCAAATTTCGCATACTTGAATGCTATTTTAGGGCATTCATCATGTTTGGGATATTTTCCCTGGTTTTTTGACATGCTTCGCAAAGGCGAACAAGAGTATGAGCTTCTTTTTGTCGGCCAATTAAAGCCTGGGTCTAAGAATTTTTTAGGTGTGGTGTTTGGTCCATAATATCCACCAGTAGGTCCGTGGTGACATTGATCAAGAATGGTACGAGTTTATGGTCTTAAGGACACAACGTCTAATCATACCGTCTGACATCTTTGAAAGGTAAGGGTCTTCCCAAAAAAGTTAGTTTTTAAGGTTAGAGAAGGAATTATTATTGGTTGGTAAGTCATCCCTTTAGGTAAATATATCACACATCAAATAGTTTACAAAGTACTACGAACCATGGTGTGTCATTCATGGGTTATTCCAATAAGGTTTCTCCAGGAATGTTATCGTCGACATCCTTGTAATCTATTTGTCCTCTCTTTATCAATCTTGATAATTTGGTCGGCTGGCCAAACGTTCTTCTTTACACTTTTTTTGTCTTTTATTTTGATATCCAAATTCTTCAATTGTAGGATTATGTTAGTGGATTCGCATGTTAGCAATAGTAGTACGTAGCTTATTAGGAGCACACACGTTAAGAACGAAGGTATGTTTCTATATATTCTATACTTCACGAAAATATAGTTTTTAAATGTTCGTTAGTTTTCCATTTTGGTTTTTAAACTAATTTATCGGTATTTATATATTAAACCAAAGGGAATAAATCGAACAAAACCCAAACACTTATGGGCGACTAATGTGTGTTCGACCCATTATGTGTTTCAAAAGGGGTGTTTGGCGATTTAGGATGAGGGAGGGAAAAAAAGGAGGATTTTACGGTTTCCTTATTCACCGAAGGACATTGGTTAGGTGCCTTATATAAACCCTAAATTCCACGTTTTTTGAGACACATAATTACAAAACTTATATCTCTAAATTGTATTCAGGGCTCTCTCATGTGAACCGATTGAACCTAAATACACTAAAAGGGTTTTTGGTTCTTTTCATTCTCAACGATTTTGATAGAAAACATAACGGTTTTTACGCGTGCAGTTTTGATCTCCACTAGTTTGATCAAACCTAAACCCTAAAAGGGTTTTTCGGTTCTACTCCTTCTCCACCGAAATCGGTTAAACCCTAAAAGGGTTTTTTGGTTTTCTTGTTCTCCTTGTTTGACGGACAATAATAGTCTTCTAAGGGTTTTCACCTGTTTGCTGGGCCACCTTTGTTCAACATCAAAATGAATCCATATTAGGTTTTCCTGGTTCTTGGTTTTCTTCCTCAAACCTATTTCTCGGTTTCAAACCCTTTTTATTAGGGTTCCTGATTTTCGGTTCAAGATACAAGGGAGGTATTGGATTTCAATACTAGCTACAAGAGAAGATAACACTTGGTGTTTGAGAGACGTGAAGTAAAGACTAGCATCTTGGCGTATTTATTTGGCGTGTTGTGTGAGCAACCGTAGAGGTGATAATTTAATCACTAAAGATTTCAAAATCAAGATTATCGTTTTTTGATTTTAATCATTAAACATAAAGGTTAGTATTACTACTTTATTTATGTGTTAATTCTTAATATCAAACTAGATCCATCCGTTGCGTACTCGTAGTAAATATGGTTTACTAGTTTATAAAATTCCCAACATCATTAGCAGAATCCAACATATAAGACGTGGCTTAGCATCTTGCTTTTTGAATAGGTGTCTCAAAGCTGATTGATCGGTGTAGACAATCATTTTGGATAATATCAGATAGGGTCAGAATTTGTCAAATGCAAAGACTACATCCATCAGTTCTTTTTCAGTAACCGTATATTTTTGCTGAGCTGCATTAAGGGTTTTGCTTGCAAAATAGATGGGGTGAAAGTGTTTACCATCTTTTTGACCTAAGACTGCTCCAACTACGAAATCACTTGCATCACACATATGCTCAAGTGGAGGTTCATATTTGTGGCTCGACGACCACAGTAAGTACAGGTGAGTTTTATTCTCTTTTATGGAATTGAATGCTTTGTGACATTCATCGTTGAATTCAAATGGAGTATCTTTTTCAAGCAACTTAGTTAGAGGATGGGTAATTTTTGAGAAGTCTTTAATGAAACATCGGTAGAAACCGGCATGTCCTAAAAAACTTCTAATGCCTTTGACATTAGTAGGGGGTGAAAGTTTAGAGTTACATACTTTGCTTTGTCAACTTCAAGGCCTGCTCCGGATACTTTGTGTCCAAGCACAATTCCTTCTTTAACCACAAAGTGACATTTTTCCCAGTTATGGATAAGTATTGCAATTTTGCAACGTTGAAACATTTTATCGAGGTTTTTTAGACGTTATCGAAGATGTTTCCAATCACAAAATAAATCATCCATGAGAATTACATTTCACCTGATCTTCGATCATGTCATGAAAGATAGCTAACATGCACATTTGGAAAGTAGCAGAGTGTTTACCTAGACGACAAGGGCATTAGCTATTATGGCGTTTGTTCCGAAAGGACATGTGAATGTTGCTTTTTCTTGATCCACAAGATCGATTGGTATTTGAAAATATCTAAAAATCCATCGAGGAAACAAAAGTATTTATTTCCTGTAAGACTTTTTAACATTTGATCCATACTTTGTAATGGCAAATAAAAGTGGCTTTTGCGGTTGCTTCATTGAGTTTACGATAATCGATGCATACTCGCCAACCCGTATTACGGTTCTTGTTTGGGACATGTTCATCTTTTTTGTTTGTGACTTCTGTGATCTACATTTCTTGGGTACACAGTGAATGGCACTTACCCAAGGGCTATCGGCGATTTGATAAATGATAGTAGTGTCGAGAAGGTTAACGATTTCTTTTTTAAACAACTTCTTGCATATTCGGATTTAATCGTCTTTATTTTTTAACAACTAGCTTTTTGTCATCTAGGATTTAAATTTTATGTTTATAAAAAGACGGATAGATTCTAGGAATGTGTGTTGTTTTTAAAGCAAAGGCTTGCTTGTGTCTTTTTAAAACGGAGATGAACTTGTTTAATTATGCTCAGAAAGCTGAGATGATATGATCACTGGAAGAAAAGAGGGTTCTTCCAAGTATACATATTCTAAGTTATCACGAAGAGGTTTTAGTTTAAGATCTGATGGAGGTTCTTCGAGAGACGTCTTGATTTTATAATCGTTGTTAAAGGTGATTTTTTTCGAGTGGTGGTTCTTCGGTGTCGGATTCAGATTCAGAGTTATCATCGATGGTCATTTCCATGAATTTATCGAATTTAGCAAAGAGTTTTTCTTCGAGAATAGCTTCTTCAATGGAATGAAGGATTTTACTTCCTGCATTGAGACGAGCATCAAAATCCTCTTCTAAGATTTCATCGATAACTTCAATACTAAAACATGTATCATCATTTGAATAGGAGTGTTTCATCACAGAATCGATTGAGAAGGTTATTCATTCAGTACCAACTCCAAGATTGGTTGTTCTGTTTTAACCGAAATTACTGCATCGCTGTACGTAGGAAAGCGTATCCCTAAGATTAGAGGAACTTTCAACACTGTCTTTTTCATTTCAAGAGAATAACGAAAATCTACTAGAAAAGTGTATTTTACCAACTTCATCGAGCATATTTTCAGCTATTTCCTATAGGGTGTTTGGGGATGACATCGGTCGGCTTATCTTCGCTATTTTAGTAGGTGTTTGAGAAGATTCGAGAGTTATTTAGCATATAAAGAATATGGCATGAGATTAATGCTAGCACCAAGGTCGGCTAAAGCATTTCATGAGAAAGCTTTGCTGAAGTTACATGAAATAAGAAAACTTCCGGGGTCTCCAAGTTTAGGTGGAACTTTGTTTTGAATCATAGCGGAACTTTCATCGCTAAGGAAGTGCTTATTGCTTACGAGTTCCTTGAATTTTTTTCCATTGTTCGGCATTCCTGCTAAAACATCGACAAGAGGTACATTGATTCGAACGGCTCAAATCATGTCAAGGAATTTCCCATATTGGGCTTCCATTTTCTCTTTTCTAAGGCGTTGAGGATATGGAATTTTTGGTTTATATGGTTTAGGTATTGAAGTTTCTTTAACAGGTTTCGGAGTTTGAGATTTCGGTTGAGGTGTAGATTCCTTATCTCCATCCTCACTATCAAAGTTGATAGGAGTTTCAGACTCATTTTGTTGATCATTTGGGTTGATAGGTGTGTCATAGGATTTACCACTCCGCGTAAATACGGCATTTACATGCTCGTTTCTAGCTTGTGGAGGTTGATAAGGTTTTGATGAGCTACCTTTTGGGTTTGGTTGAGTGTTGCTAGGAAGAGATCCAGAAGGTCGACCAGATTGCTTGTCAGCAAGTCTGTCGAATTTAGCTTCGAGATTTTAGATCGAGGCTTGATGATTTTTCGTTGTTGTTTTGAGTTTGGTTTTGAGATTTATAAAAGTATCTTTGACAAAATAATTGGTCAAGTGTTGAGCTTTTATGAAATGGCTTAATTATTTTTGAAGGTCGGGTTTATCATAAAAGTTAGATCGATAGTTGTCTCGATTGTAATCATTTCTTCCGCTTGAATGCCAATTATCGCGATTTGAATCACGATCGTGGTAATCATTATAAAAACGAGTACGACGGAAGGTTTGCATGAATTTGGCTTATTCTTTAGGAGACATAGGTTTGTCATCATCATTATGATCGAGGTTTGGTTATTTTGAACGAGACTGGAATTCTTTGTACCGAGCATCCATTTTCATGGTCATGGCATCCATTCGTGCCATAATTTTGTCAGTATCAGAATTACTGCTACCTTCATCGGCGAAAGCAACATTTTTCTTTAGAGATGATTTTGTTTTTTGGTGTTTTGCCCAATCAAGCTTGATTAAGACTTTGTCTTCGAGGGAGTTGATAAGCTTGGTTTTGGTATTTTATAAAGAAAATTACCACACGTATGGCATTTCGAACTTAATTGGGTTCATTTCGTTTGAGGGCTGTGATAAAAGATTTTGATCGATATTGCCTTTGGATAATTATGACCATGGCTATTTTTGTGCATTTCTTTCTATACGGAGCAAGCTTCGGTTAAGGTTTCATTTCCTAGTTTGAGAGAAAGGATTAGATTTCTTTGAGGAGTCGATCAAAAAGAGCTGGGGGAAAGAATCGGCTTATGAAGGCGGTGCGAAGTTCATCCCACGTTTTGATGGTTCCTTCGTTGAGTTCATCTAACCATGTTTTTGCTTCACCCGTGCGTGATAGGGGAAACATCATTAGGTTGACGGCTTTATTTTTGGTGTTGTGTAAATTTACATAACACATTCTTCTGAGGAATTTGTGAATGTGTTTGTGCGGATCGGTTTTAATTCTGCCATCAAATTGGTTTCCTTTGAGGAGAGTCAAGTGGTTACCTTTAATCAATGTTGTAAAAATCGCGAGTCGGGTTATTTTGCTGAGACCGTGATAAAAGATTTTAATGATATTGCCTTTGGATAGATTGTGACCATGGCAATTTCTGAGCATTTCTTTTATACAAAGCCAAGCTTCGGTTAGAGTTTCATTTTCATGTGGAGAAAAGGCTCGAATTTCTTCGAGAAGTCGATTGAATAGAGCTGGGGGAAAATCGGCTAATAAAGGCGGTGCAGAGTTCATCCCATGTTTTGATAGTTCCTTCGTTGAGTTCATTCAGCCAGGTTTTTGCTTTACGCGTGAGTGATTGGGGAAACATCATTAAGCGGACGACTTCATTTTTGGTGTTTATGTATTTAAACATATCACATATTTCAAGGTGTTCATGAATGTGTATGTGTGGATCGGTTTTTATTCTACCATCAAATTGGTTTCCTTTGACGAGAGTCAAGTGGTTACCTTTAATGTCGAATTCATTTGCGGTTTCAAGAATGGTGATTGCGGAACCGAGAGTCGGAGCGACAACACGGTCGGCAGCCCACATGGGTTCATCATCTATTGGATTGTAATTTTTAAGGATATCAAGTAAGTGACGGAAATAATTGATATCTAGTATGGGTAGATAGACAATTCTTGGTTGTTTAGGTCGTTCGTCTCTTCGTTCGAATGGAACTCTCCTGTTTCGTTGACGAAGTCTTCGATTCAGGGTACGTTCAGGTCAGGGAGTGGTTCAACAAGTTCAGAGTTGGAAGCACGTGTATGCATCTAAGGGAGTTTTTTGATTTTTTTGATAACGTTTTTAGGAGAAAATGTTTTGACTGCGGAAAGTAAAGAAGGTGGATGGAATGATTTTTTTAAGTTTAGTTTGCCAGAAAACTATATGGCGATTTTAATTTTTAAAAAAATGGTTAAAAATTATTTAAAAATTGATTACAGAACAACTTTAAATCCTCGGAAACGGCTCCAAAAACTTTGATGTGTTTCAAAAGCTTTAAATTTATAAGACTGAAATTACCGATTTATTAAATGGAAACACACGGGTAAAAGTATAACCTACGTATGTAGTATAATATTTTAAGTAAGTCCAGGTCGTCAATAGGGATTTGATTAGTGTTCGAATAATCGTAGTTAAAATAAACTTTAACAATTTTAAGATAAATTGTGTTGGATTCAATAATAAGAAAGATGACTACTCAGATAGTTTCGTATAATTCCTAAGCAATGGTGATAATTACGATCTCAGACTCGAGGTTGATTAACTTATAAAAAGGTTTTCTCGTCAAAAAACGTTTTCATAAATTAACTTGTTTAACTTAAGACTTATATTTAGTTAACTCGATCAAACGTGTCACTCAAATAATCCAGTTACTATTATATCAAATCTATTTTGTTTATCAAATAACGTAAGCGGATTTCTCCAACCAAACGATAAAGACCGTAGACAAATCTTTAAAACCATATATCATACAACGGGTCTTTCGACCTATACCGTTATAAGCATACAATCAAAGTTGATAAGATAAAATACGCTAGGATTTCAACATAAGCTTAAGATTAAAAAGATTGCAATTATACCAAATGTTTATTCATTATATTAACGTAACCGAGTAGTCATGAGAGATTTAGCCTCTTATGGCTACGAAGTTCATAACAAAATAAAGTAGAAAAACAAGAAACATACTATGTTTGGGTAGGAAAATAGATCAAAATCCACTCGTTACAAGTATCAGATCTTACTTAGATCTTTATTTTCTAAAGACTACGCATTTGTTCTTCGTTCTTCGTCTTCGAATTCAGGTTTTGGTGGAGATATTTGAGAGAGATTGAAGTGATGAAGAATATGAGGGATGCTTCAAATGGCTTGATTTTCGTCTCAATTTATAGGATGAAAAGGGTCAAAGTGCGGCGCACATTCTAGAAAACCGGCGCACTTGAGGTGTAATGCAGACTTCATTCAATTCCACTTAATTCTATTAATTCGAAGGGAAGTGCGGCACACATTTATGGAAAACCGACGCACTTCTTAGCATTTTCAGCTTTAGCCTTTTCTTTTCTTCTAACTTGTCTTCCAATGAGTATAAACACTTGCATTTTAGACTTTTTAAGCTCGGGATGTCTTCAAGTGAACCTGTACATATTTCGTGCTATTAAGTACCAAAAGTTCACGAGAAATGATAAAATATATACAAATAACGCCGCTAAAAACATGTATAATTTAGGCGTTATCAGACTATATACGTGATGTTCGGGTCTTGTAAAGACTTCAACAAGAAGTTTTATAACTCCCTAGGCAGTGTACCTAATCGTTGCAGTGTAGTATAGGCAAGACTCAGGGGTTGCTATCGTTCTCTAGGGGAATAGGTCGGGAAGGCTCGATCATGATCTAACAAAGGTCTACGGGGTTGAGAGAGGATTCTTTATGTATTTTTTATGTTTTTATGAAAGCAGGTAAATATCATGGTTTGAGAGGTTGGTTTGTTTAACTAATGAAAACTAAATATAATCTAAACTACTGATGATAACTTTATGATAAAAATATGTATTTACTTAATCATGTAACTCCTTAGATTGTTTCTCCCAATCCTATTGCTTTGTCACACTTATGATGATCTGTGTAAGTATTTCTTAAGTCATGAATGAATTACACGAACCTGCTGTCTATTTAATATTTTGTTAAGGCAACATACAAGTAAGGTAGTATGAAGACAATTACAAGGCCCCTAAGAATATTTTAAATGCAATTGAAATATCTTAAGAAAGATTAACCATATTGGGGGTAAGGTAGTATGAACGATGTTACCACATGGTATCCTTTCTACACACCCGCGTTTCCCTAGATGTCCGCCTAACGCGCACATCCATCACAAGAAGCAACATTAAAAGGATCTACAATCTAAGTTTCATACAATCATAAGTAAATACAAATGAGGGTTTAGCCTAGCATGTTATGAAGAAAGCAAGAACATAAATCAATCAAACAACATATAGATATATTGAATGATTAAAGATAAACAATCTTACTTGATTAAAACATGGATTAATGTTAGTTACAATAGGGTTTTGAGGCCCTAAGAACGGCCAGAAAGCTGCTAGAATGAATAAGGTTCGTCTCCCAAAAGTTATACAAAGTTACACACTTAAAACCCTAAAATCGGTTTTGTATTTATAAGAAAAGCAACGCGACAGCGTCGCTTTGAAGCCATGAAGCCATCGCCACATTGATGATTCTAGATCCTCTTTAAGGTGGCTACATTCTGATGTCGTCACAAAATCCTTGACGCCGTTATTTTGCAAATCACTACTACATCGCTTTATACTTGTGACACATTCTCCACGCTCTATATGCGTGGTTCTTCAAGATACGTGGTGTAGAGCCGTAGTCTTGTCCGTTTCTTCTTCAAATGAGCCCAAGTTACGTGTATTTCATCCAAATGCCATCCAAGTTTTAAAAACCTAAAAACAAACGATTACACATACAATCTGGGCATATTTGCATGATTTAGGGGGTTAAATGACTCCAAAATAGTGTATAAAATGACACCTCATCAATACGTAAATTTGTAATTTTTTTGCAAACGTTCTATAACGCAGGGGTTTAGTGGTTTCCGCAAGGGAACCCGCGACGTAACAACGCAAGAATACACAAAATTTACATAAACCATTTTAAACAATATTTTAAGTATGTCGTAGTCGTTACTAGGGTTTGATTATTTCCCGTGGGGAATTAACCTTATCCGTAGTAAGATTACTTATACTTGAAAATGTTGTAAACATGGCAACCTAATTTTATAAATGGCATGTAATTTATAAAATATAGGGATTTCTATTTATAGAAAGGTTTTAAAACAAAAATGGAAAGGTTTTAAAAATAACTAGTGTTATGAGGTTGTATGCATGCTTCTTTATACACAATTATGGTAACATTGTTTTTATCAAATTCTACCCTAAAATTAAATAATTTTCCATCCAAGTATGAAATCACTTGAGTTATATTTTTACTTTAAAATAGTTTTAGGTTAATTTGCAAACAAAGTATGGTCAGACCTGAGACTGTAAAATTACTGATTTTGTATTGAACGACTTATATCGAGTATGGTTGTTCAGAACTTCAACCCGAGGCATACAATGGGTAAAACATGCTACTTGACATTGTAATTCTGGATTATGATGCCTTGTGCCCCATAAAGGCTAAGAGTTGCACATGTTGGCAATTATCACACGCTGATTACCTTTTGAGTTTACCATTTCTAGTAGATCAACTGCACTAATAGTAGAACGTCAAGTTAGATCTTAGACTCTTGATAAAATTAATTGTTTAATTTTTTAAATGTGGTTAGTTAATCTTATAAGAGATTATTATCGAAAATACTAATATTTTCTGAACTTTTGATTATTTTGTAGATGGTTGTTGCTGCCCAAAACACAAACAATACGACTATCAAGTCGATTCTCCTGGCGAAGAAACTTACTGGTTTAAATTTCACAAACTAGTATCGCAATCTAAGGATTATTCTCATGTATAAGAAAAAGATAAAGTTTGTGGAACAGCCTACTGGCCGCTCCTGATCCTAAAACTGCTGACCCTGATACTATTGACAAGTACTATGAGACTGTCAATCTTGACCAAGAGGTTGCATGTATTATGTTGTCGATTATGTCTCCAGATTTATAGAGGACTTTAGAGAAATACAATGCATATGACATGCTGAAAGAACTAAAAACTATGTTCGAAGTGCAGGCTAAACATGAACTGTTTGAAATAGTTAAAGCATTCCACGCTTGTAAACAGTAGGAAGGTCAGTTAGTAAACTCCTATCTCTTGAAGATGAAGAGCTACTTGGACACACTGGAATGCCTAGGCTATGCTATGCCAAATGAACTTGGTGTGAGTTTTATTTTGAATTCTCTCAACAAGGAGTATAATCAGTTCGTTCAGAACTATAACATGCATAACATAGGGAAGACGATAGCTGAATTCCATGCTATACTAAAACTCCATGAGAAAGGTATTCCAAAGAAGGCTGAAACTCCCGCTATGTTAGCTATACGGGAAGGTAAGATCCAGAAGGACAAGAAAAACCACAAGGGGAAAAGGGTAAGGATAAGGGAAAGAATAAGCTTGCTTATGCTCCCAAGCCCAAGATCCCATCGCCGCCTAAGAGAGATAATCCAGAAAAGGACTATGTCTGCCACCACTGCAAGGAGGTGGGTCATTGGAAGAGAAATTGTTCGTCCTACCAAGCTGAGTTGAAGAAGAGAAAGAATGCTAGCGTGGCTAGTATTTCAGGTATCTTCACTATAGAACTCTATGCTTTTCCTCATAAGACTTGGGTATATAATACGGGTTATGGTACTCATATCTGTAATACCTTGCAGGGTCTTAGAGAAAGCAGGAAGTTGAAACATGGAGCTTTAAGTCTGTACATAGGCAATGGAATGCATGCAGCCATTAAAGCTATTGGAAGCTTTAATTTAATTCTTCCTAGTGGTTTAATAATTATGTTAGGCAACTGTCATTTTGCACCTTTTGTTACTAGGGGTGTTGTTTCAATTTCCCGTTTGGTTAATAACGGTTATATTCATACATTTACATATTATGGTATTTCTGTTTCGAAAGATAATGTGTTTTATTTAAATGCAATTCCAAGGGATGGTATTTATGAAATAGATATGCATAATCTTTATCCTGATGTTAGCTCTATGTTTAATGTTAGCAACAAAAGAGCCAAACATGCGTTGGACTCTTCTTATCTATGACATTATCGTCTTGGTCATATGTTAGCCTCAAAATATTGAGTCGAACATGAAGTTCGTTCATTATGTATTTAAGTCTCGGTCAATTAATTAGTTAATGTTGTAATAGAATATTATCGGGAATCGGGCTCGATAGTTAAACTAATATTGTATATGTTTCGGGTTTAATCCCAAGCAAAACCCGAGCCCGAGTCCTAGTTAAATATCCTGTGCGTCACATTAAATGTGTAGGGGTATATATAGATATTTTTCACTTAGAAAAATATCTCTTCTCATTTTCTAAATAATATCTCTAGTTTCTCTCTTAACTCTCTCTCCTCTTTCTCTCTCTAAATCAACTCACTTTCTTTATCTCTTTTCTAGTTCGATTCGTGTTGTGTTATATGAAGTGTATGTGTTAATCGGGATCCTACATCATATAAACAAGAAACACATGGACAAGCTTTAGCGTGATAGGATCTTGCAACTCACCCATGATGAATCACTTGAGAAATGCAAGTCTTGTATATCTGGGATGATGGCGCGCAAGCCTTTTCCACATCAAGTGGAAAGAGCTAAGGATCTATTAGGACTTATACACACTGATGTATGTGGCCCTTTTAGAACTGTGTCAAGAGAGGGTGCTAGTTACTTCATTACCTTTACAAATGATTTTAGCCGTTATGGTTATGTTTACTTGATGAAACATAAACATGAGGTGTTTAAAACATTTAAGTTCTTTCAGAATGAAGTTAAAAATCAAATCGGTAAAAAGATAAAGGTGATTCGATCTGATCGAGGAGGAGAATACATGAGTCATGAGTTTGTTAATCACATGAAAAGTTATGGTATTGTATCCCAGCTTACTCTGCCTTATACACCACAACATAACTGGGTGTTTAGGAGGAGGAATCAAACTTTACTTGATATGGTTCGACCCATGATGAATCTAACAACTCTGCCAAAATCCTTTTGGGGATATGCTCTCAAGTCTGCAGCTCGCATTCTTAATGTGGTTCCAACCAAGAAGATTGAAAGGACGCCTTATGAGATATGACATAGGAAAGCTCCCAAGTTGTCCTACTTAAGGGTTTGGGGTTGTGAGGCACTCGTAAAACGAGACACGCCTGGCAAACTTGATCCTATATCCATTAAGTGTATCTTTGTAGGATACCCAAAGGAAATGATGGGTTACTACTTCTACTATCCACTCGAGAACAAGAATATTGTTGATCGAAATGCTAAGTTCTTTGAGAATAGCCTCATGGTACAAGAAGCGAGTGGGAGTCATGGACTTCTCGAATCGAGCGGGAGTGATGGAGGACTTGAATTAATTCAAAAAGATGATACACAACCTTCTAAAATACTAGCAAAATACATAATGATGTCACGCCTATCGAGGTCAAGTCCCAAAATGTTGAAGTTCCTATTCATATATCCGTAAGGATACCTCAAGCACCAGATAGATATGAATTCTATGTTGATGTTGAGGAATATGAATTAGAGGATCTTAACGAACCACCTAATTACAAAGCTGCATTATCAGATCTTGAATTTGACAAATGGTTTGAAGCTATGAATACGGAAATGCAATCCATGTAAGATAACTAAGTCTGGGTATTAGTTTTTCTTCCTTCTAATGGTTTAACTGTTGGGAGTAAATGGCTTTTCAAGAAAAAGACTGACATGGATGGAAATGTACACACCTTTAAAGCTCATCTTGTAGCAAAAATCTATACCCAAACCTACGATGTAGATTATGGGAAAACCTTCTCTCTTGTTGTAGACATTAGAGCTATAAGGATTCTTTTAGTCATAGCCGCATTCTATGACTATGAGATTTGGAAAATGGATCTCAAAACCGCCTTTCTGAATGGTCACCTACGCGAGGACATATATATGGTGCAACCTGAAGGGTTTGTGGATCCAAAACATCCTAACAAAGTATGCAAACTTTAACGTTTCATTTATGGATTAAAGCAAGCATCTAGAAGTTGGAATAAAAGATTTGATGGAGAAATCAAGAAGATTGGTTTTACTCAAAATCCTGATGAGCCAGGTGTATATCTCAAAGCTAATGGGAGTAATGTTGCGTTCTTAATCTTGTATGTCGATGATATATTACTCATGAGAAATAACGTTACAATGCTGCAAGAAGTTAAATCTTGTCTTTGTAAGTGTTTTTCTATGAAAGACTTAAGAGAAGCAGCATACATCCTTGGAATCAAGATCATACATGATAGATCTAAGCGGTTGATTGCTCTTAGTCAAAGTGCTTATCTAGAGAAAATCCTAAAGAAATTTTAGATGGAAAACTCCAAAAAGGGGTGTACTCCAATAATAGAAAAGCCTGACTACAGAAAGTCCCAAGTTGCTAAAACACCTAGTGAGGTACAACGTATGCAAGGAGTTCCTTATGCTTCGACTATAGGTTCAATCACATATGCGGTCAGATGTACTAGACCTGATGTTGCCTTTGCGTAAAATTTGTGTAGTCGTTTTTAGCAAAATCTCGGTAAGATTCACTAGACTGCTGTTAAAGCTATTCTTAAGTATTTAAGGAATACTAAAGATATGGTTCTTGTGTATGGGGAAAAACCTGAAGCTGAGCTAAAAGTATCTTGTTATGCTGATGCTAGTTTTCAGACAGATAAGGACGATACCAAATCCCAAAGGGGATATGTGTCCGTACTTAATGGTGGAGCCGTGGACTGGAGCTGAGTACATTGTTGAGTACATTGTTGTGTCTTCTACATAAGCTGAGTACATTGTTGCTGCTAAAGTATCAATGGAAGCCGTCTGGATGAGGAAATTTATTGATGGACTTGGAGGTGTCGTGCCATCAAATAAAAGACCTATGGAGATGCTATGTGACAATGAGCCTGCAATAACGATCGCCAATGATCTCAGAATTTTGAAGGGAGACAGACATTTTACGAGGAAATATCACTACATTTGTGAAGTAATTCAAGAACGTGAGATTGTCCTTAAGAAAGTTCAAACAGATGACAACGTAGCTGATCCGTTTACAAAACCAATGCCATATAATAAGTATTATGAATATGCTATGACGATTGGCATTGTTCATGCTAGTAGTCTGATGTTCGGATCTTGTAAAGACTTCAACAAGAAGTTTTACAACTCCCTAGGCAGTGTACCTAATCGTTGCAGTGCAAGACTCGGGGGGTAATTATCGTTCTCTAGGGGAATAGGTTAGGAAGGCTCGATCACGATCTAACAGAGGTCTACGGGGTTGAGAGAATATTCTTTTTGTATTTTTATGGTTTTATCAAAGAAAGTAATTATCATGGTTTAAGAGGTTGGTTTGTTTAACTAATTAAAACTAAATATAATCTAAACTACTGGTGATAACTTTATGATAAAAAGATGTATTTACTTAATCATGTACAACTACTTAGATTGTTTCTCCTAATCCTGTTGCTTTGTTACACTTGTGATGATCTGTGTAAGTATTTCCTAAGTCATGAACGAATTACACGAACCCACAGTCTATTTAATATTTTGTTAAGGCAACGCACAACTAAGGTAGTATGAAAACTATTACAAGGCCCCCTAATAAAGTATAGTAATGCAATTGAAAATATCTTAAGAGGATCAGCCATATTGGGGGTAAGGGTAGTATTGAAGATGTTACGATGGTTTCCTTTCTTTACACTCGCTTTTGTAACACCCCAAATTGGGTGCAGCGGAATTAAGGTTTCGGGGCGTTGTTACTTCTCAGTTAAATAACACAAGATAATTAATAGAACGACCAAAAAGTAGTTTTAAAATTGATACTTTGGATTTAAACAAATGTTTGATACAAATAGCCCGAAGCTTTAACTTGTTCATTGTTATTATTACAAAGATACTGGTTCACAACACACGAGTTTCCCAAAACATAATGCAACCATATCTTTAGCATGACATCCCAAAACAAAATCACCAATGTATCCTTGGGCACCTATGTCTACTGATCTTCCTAAAAACATGCTTTAAAACGTAATACAATAATGTTGGTGAATTCATAGGTTGATACAATCATATATTGTAGGTCCACAAGATTTCCCAAGGTGTATGATAATGCAAAGATGCCGACATCATATAATAAAATACCATATAGATGGGCCTAACATTGCCCGTGATGATGTTCTAACCCGCAACATCCTATGTTCGACATGGTATACGTTCGTTTGCCCAGTGATAGCTAATCACCCGAACGGGGATGTCAATCCCAATAGATCTATTCATAACATTCGCGACACAATCAGTACTGACAGTTCATGATAATGGGGCTTCAAACTGGGTTATCGCTACTTAGGCAACCACGTAATCAGAATGGTAAAACTTAACACTGGTGTCTAATTATAAAAACAATTTCATGTTTTCACCCCAAAAACCTATTTAACCAAATCATGTAAAAACAATGGGCTATGAACTCACCTTAAGTGGCTGATATCAATATATCACAGATAATGCGTCACGTAAATCGTCAGATGCAACCTATTTAATTTAAGGTCGTATAAGTACTAAGCATGATGATTAACATCTACCATATACAAGTCTACATAGCTACATCACCATCTAATTGTTTTGGTAAAATTGTGTTTAATAAGTAAAAATGTTTATAATTACCGTTTTAGTAAAACTGGCATAACTTTCGCGTTTTTAAGCCCGATTTTGACGTTTCTTATGCCCACGCTTTCGTATTAGGACGAGTTATCATAATTTGACATTTTCATAATTTGGACCTACTGGTGAACAGTAACTTTTACTGTTCACACCAGACCCTAAATGTATTTATATAGTTTTTGTTATCGTAAAACCCGTAAATATCGTATTTTCTTCGTTATAGCTCCGTTTTTAACAATTCTTTATTTTTTTTTTTTTTTTCGAGCACGTTCTCGTAGTTGAAAGTTCTATTGATTTATGAGGTTTACAAAAATAAAAGTTTCTGTCATGAATAGTAACTTTTATAAAAATATTTTTATAAAAGTATTTATTGTCGTAAACTCGCGTAATCCGTAACTTCTTCGTTTTTAATCAAAAAATTATGATTCTATTCATTTGGAATCCTAAAAATGTGTATAATCTGTTAAAAATATCAAACTTTATGTTTTGTATAATTTTTATAAAAGTTATTTTATAAACCCATTTAGTTAACGTAAATCGTATTTTTATCGTATCTTTTTCGTTATTAATCCGTTTTTCGCGTTCTTTACATATTTGGAATCGTTGTGAAGTGTACTATTTTTATAGTTCATAATATGGCTGTCATAGGACACTAACCAAAACAGCCCCTAAATGTCTTTTTGAGTTTATTTGTATAACTTTGTTTTTTATAACTTACTTTCTATACTTTTCAACTTAATAATTACCACAAGCCTTTTATAACTACATATGTCATATGTCTTACATATATTAAAGTCCATTAGTCCATTGTTTGTCCACATGAGTCCATGATATCAATATTAACAAGCCATTACATCACATGAAAACATAAACTCTCCATAAGTAACTTTTAATTACAAGTTTACACTTGAACTTTTTATACATTAACCAAGTGTGTACAAGAGTTATACTTCTATTATAACCTTATTTTAGTATTCATATAACATAAACAAAAGTCCATGAACAAGATTATCAAGTCATTTACCACACTTTTACTTAAAACTTATTAAGTGAACTTTTAAAACCCTAATTTGTATATATCCATTTTTATGCTTAAACCAACATGGTACAATACTCCTATGTCCATTTTAACATGATATTACCAACAACATATCATATGTAAAAGTGTAAAAATCCATGATTACATGTAAAAAATTTATTTCACATGATTAAAAGCATCCTAATGGTGATTTTGCTATAAAGAACTAACATATGAATAAAAACTCATGAAATGAAAAGATAAAGGCTTTTAGATGACCTTATGATGAATGATGATGATGAGAAATATGTGCTAAACCCTTGTTTAGACTTTAAACCCAAGCTAGCAAGAATGAAAACCCTAGATTAGTTTGAAAAACCTAATCTTTCTTTCTTTGCTTCAATACTTGTAAATGGTTAACCAATACTTCAAAACACCTTGAGGTATCTTAGATATGATGTAGGTATGTATATAAATGTGGTAGAAAATTTTGTATGGATTATTTAAAGGGGTGGGTTTGAGCCGTGGGTATGTAAGGGTAAAAAGGGAGTGATTATTTGATTTTTACCTTAAGGAAATGGATATGTGTGTTAATACTTGCAATGTATAAGTCTTGTATATGTAAGAGTAGTCAAGGATACACCATGAGGGTCTTAAGGAGTCCTTGGTCTTGGTCTCTGGTCAAGGTTTGAAGAAATTGGATAGATGTTCCCTAATAGTTGAGGTTATCCCATGAAAACTAGGAGGGATGTTTTCTTATGATGTTTTCTTGTATCCTTTGCTACAAATCCGGCCCTATAGAGATAAATATGATATATTTTTGTGATTTTTATGTATTGGGTATAAAAGTGGGTATTTGTTGAAGCGTAAAAAAGTTTTTGTGGTTCCGGGTATGCCTAAACGTATTTTATCGCGAAACGAAATCAATTTACGCAACCAATAAACATACAATGAACAAAGTTAATAATTATCATCAAAATAATTACTTAACACTTGCTTGATGTAAACATTTAATTGTTTGATGCCCGTTTACATTGAACGATAATTTTTAGCGTACGCGATTTAACTTAACGTTTACGATTTAAAGCAAACGCGTACAATACAAAAGATACATTGTGGATTTATTGACGACGTCAATGACCCTAAAACATGGGGTGTTATAGTCTCCCCCCATTAAGTGAGCCTTGTCCTCAAGTCTTAAGACGCGGCACTTGACGATGGTGCGGTCTTTGTAAAAAGATGTGGGTATTTCTTCCGGAATTGATCCTCGCGTTCCCATGTAAACTCAGGACCTCGCTTGGAGTTCCATCGAACCTTGACTAATGGAATGCGGCTTCGATTCAACCGTTTAACTTCACGGTCCATGATCTCAACGGGTTCCTCAATAAACCGAAGCTTGTCATCAAAATGAAGTCCATCTAATGGAATGGCTAACGGTTCGTCGGCATAGCACTTTTTCAAATTGGATACATGAAATGTATTGTAAACCCTGCTTAGCTCTTCTGAAAGCTCGAGCTTGTAAGCAACCTCTCCAACCTTTTCTAACACCTTGAAAGGTCCAAAATACCTAAGGTTCAACTTCCCCCGTTTGCCAAAACGTACGACCCCTTTCCAAGGCGAAACTTTAAGCATAACTTTATCCCCAACCTGAAAGTCCATCGGTTTACACTTTAAATACGCGTAACTCTTTTGTCGATCGTGAGCAGCTTGCATTCTCTGTTTGATTTGAATGATCTTCTCAGTTGTTTCTTGCACTATTTCTGGACCAGTGAGTTGAACTTCTCTAACCTCGGCCCAACAAACGGGTGAACGACACTTTCGACCATAAAGTGCTTCAAATGATGCAGCCTTGATGCTAGCGTGATAGCTATTGTTATACGAGAACTCGACTAATGGCAAATGGTTAACCCAACCCTTTCCAAAGTCGATTGCACAAGCACGCAACATATCCTCAAGAGTTTGAATAGTCCTCTCGCTTTGTCCGTCTGTTTGTGGATGGTACGCAGTACTCATATCCAGACTAGTACCTAAAGCATTCTAAAGTGACCTCTAGAAATTTGATGCGAACCTAGGGTCACGATCACAAATAATCGAGAGAGGTATTCCATGCCTCGTGACCACCTCCTTTAGGTACATTCTTGCAAGTTTATCCATCGGATCAGTCTCTCTCATCGGTACAAAGATTGCGGACTTAGTGAGTCGGTCAACAATCACCCAAATGGTGTCGTAACCTTGTGACGACTTAGGAAGCTTCGTGACAAAATCCATAGTGATGTTGTCCCACTTCCATTGAGGTATATCAGGTTGTACCAACAATCCTGATGGCCTTTGATGTTTTGCCTTGACCTTGGCACAAGTCAAACATTTGCTAACATAGGTGGCGATGTTTGCCTTCATATTGGGCCACCAATATAGCTTTTTCATGTCTTGGTACATCTTTTCAGAACCCGGATGGATAGAATACTTTGACTTGTGGGACTCGTGCATGATCACAGTCCTCAAATCACCATAGCATGGCAACCAACTCCTGCCGTTTAGACATAGAGTTCCATCCGCGTGGGGTTCTAACTTTTCCGTCTTAAGCTTCTCCGGATCTTTAAAATTTTCAACCAACATACCTCAACATCTTCATTCGTGATGTTCTCTAGTTTTCGTGCTTCAGTTTGAGAATCCAAAATTTGTTTGGGAAGATTTAAACCTATAGTCATGACTAAGGATCGAACCCTTAATGGTGGCTCTCGTTCCTTCCTGCTTAAGGCGTCAACGACAACATTTGCTTTCCCTGGGTAATAACGAATCTCGCAATCATAATCACTAAGAAATTCTAACCAACGACGTTGCCTCATATTCAGCTCCTTTTGATTAAGAATGTGTTATAGGCTCTTGTGATCTATGAACACCGTACACTTGGTTCCATACAAATAGTGTCTCTAGAGTTTTAGAGAAAACACTACCGCTCCAAGTTCCAAATCATGAGTAGTATAGTTCTTTTCATGAATTTTTAGTTGGCGTGATGCATAAGTAATCACCTTCTCTCTTTGCATCAACACAGCACCCAAACCCTTGATTGAAGCCTCGCAGTATATGATAAAATCTTTTATTCCTTCAGGTAAAGCTAGAATTAGTGCACTACATAATTCTGCTTTAACAATTAGAACGTTGTTTCTTGTTTGTCACCCCACTCAAACTTGACCTTCTTCTGAGTGAGCTTGGTCATTGGTTTGGCAATCTTTCAAAATCCTTTGATGAATCTTTGATAATACCCAACAAGACCTAAAAATTGATGAATCTCCATTGGTGACTTAGGAGATGCCCAATCTTTAATGGATTCGATCTTGGCAAGGTCCACGTGAATACCTTGGCTGTCAATCACGTGATCGAATAACTATACTTTAGGAATCCAAAATTCACACTTGGAAAATTTGGCATACAACTCCTCTTTCTTATGCAACTCTAAGATTAACTTAAGGTGCTTTTTGTGCTCTTGCTTGTTCTTCGAATATATTAGAACATCATCAATAAAGACAATCACGAATTTATCCAAGTAAGGTTTGCACACCCGGTTCATAAGGTCCATGAATACGGCAGGTGCGTTTGTCAAACCAAATGACATAACTTGAAATTCATAATGGCCATAACGAGTTCTAAAGGCGGTCTTCTTTGTCAAACCAAAAGGCATAACTTGAAATTCATATGGCCATAACGGGTTCTGAACAGGCGGTTTTTTTTGGAATGGCTTCTTCTCGAACCTCAGTGGTGATAACCCGACCTTTTTATGGTCGATCTTTGAGTAGACACTCGAACCTTGGAGCTGATCAAATAATATCATCATTCTTAGGAGCGGATAACGGGTTCTTCACGGTTAGTTTATTCAATTCCCGGTGGTAATCAATGCACATCCGGAATGATACATTGTTCTTCTTTGATGAGAAGACAGGAGCTCCGGGTGAGGAAGTAACGGTAATATAAAGCCTTTGTCTGATAGTTCACTTTTTAGTGAATAAATCATCAATTCTTGGGAGCGGATAACGGTTCTTCACCGTCAGTTTATTCAATTCCCGGTAATCAATGCACATTTCAAACGATCTGTCCTTCTTCTTGACAAACAAGACCGGATCTCCCCAGGGTGAGGAACTAGGTCTTAAAAAGCCTTTGTCAGATAGTTCTTTTAGTTGCTCCGATAACTCTTTCATTTCAGAAGGTGTCAATCGATAAGGTGCCCGTGCTACAGGTGTAGCACCAGGTACCAAATCAATTTGAAATTCCACTTGTCGAGTCGGAGGAAGACCCGGTAAGTCCTCAGGAAATACTTTAGGAAAATCTCAAACTATTGGTACATCCTCAAGTCGCTTCTTCTCCGACTTGTCTTCAACCTCCTTTATAGTAACATGTGCCAAAAAGATGGGACATCCTTTTAGCATGTATTCTTGTTTTTTTGAGTACGAGATAATGTGTAGATGAGCCTTGTGTCCCCGGTTGCTTCCGTCACCGTGAATAATTAATGTTTCATTTCCCCAGGGGATACGCACGATTTTCTCGGCACACACAATGATTACTTGGTACTTTACCAACCAATCCATACCAATTATAGCATCAAAACTACCAAGTTCTACGGACATTAAGTCTATGTTGAAAGGGTGGTTCAGGATATTTAATATACAGCCCCTAAGGATAGTGTTCAACCTAATTATTCTCTTGTCGGCTAGTTCAATGTCATAATAGTGATCTAATGCAGTTGGAGTAATAGCAATTTGGGAGCTAAATGCTGTGGATACAAAACTTCTATTAGCACCAGTATCGAATAAGATAGAAGCATAGCGGTTGTTTAGAAGGAACGTACCCGTCACAACGTTGGAGTCTAGGTTTGTCCCTGCATGCCCTACCGCATAGACCTTGGCTTAGTTACCACAGTTGTTGTTGTTCCTCAACTTAGGACATTCCCTCTGGAAGTGTCCTTGGGCTCCACACTCAAAACAAGTAGGCTTCTGACCTGACCCAATGCCCTTCTGATGATTAGAATTGTTAGCATTTGCCGTACTTCTACAGTCACGAGTAAAATGGCCAACTTTGTTGCATTTGTGGCATTTACGAGCACATGGACCATCGTGGTGATAATTGCAGTTTTAGCATAGGGGTTTGGATCCCCATATGGTTTCTTCTCCACAGTCCTTGCAGTATAAGCCCTGCCGGTGTTCTGCCTCTTGTTTTGGTGATGGTGTTGTGGTTTTTGGTTATTATCTAGATTTCTTTTGTTTTCTGTCTGATGGTCAGCAAAAGTGCGGATTCTCTTATCCATTACTTCGATTTCCATTTCAGTTGCATCTTGCATTGTCTTAGGCTTGGATGTTACTACACTTATGTGGATCATGTCAGGTAAGCCATCGACATGTTTCTTAATCTTGTCAGATTCTTCAGGAAACATTCTACCACATAGCAGTGCCAGTTCTTGAAAATGTTAGTTGTACCTTATTACATCGGTAACCTTCACTTTCAATTCCTACAGTTCGACTTCGAGTTTCTTAATCTCGGTCCTTGGGCAATACTTGTCAGTTATTTTCTTCTTTAGTTTAGTCCAGGTCATTACATAAGCAATGTCATTACCAACAGTCCTAACGTGGGAGTTCCACCACGTTAGAGCATTTCCTAGAAGAGTACAAGTAGAGAACTTGATTTGGTTTTCCACAGAACAGTTGCTTATGCAGAACACAGTTTCCATTTTCTCAATCCATTGAGTCATTTTGACAACTCCTTGTGTGCCTTTCAAATTTAGAGGTTGGTACTTCATGAAGTCTGGGTAAGTGCACTCACAAGTGGCTCACTCGTTTCTCCTAACACCTGTTCCTGAATTGTGGTTGTCGACGCCATTCGTATTTGCATCATGTGCTGGCAAAGTGGTAGTAACGCCTTGGTTAATCATTGCCTGAAGTTGGACATTAGTGACAGATGTGGTGTTGATTGTTTCTGAGGCTATGTTTGACCTCGTGGCTCTTTTTGGTGCTATTTTCTTCAATCATAAGAAAATATAATACCCGTTAGATTTCGTAAAATCATAACCATTACATGACATAAGCACAATAAGTAAAGTGAGATCACATCACACAGTGAAATATACAACTAAATTGTAATCAATAAAGATATAACCAAATCGACATTCATTCACAACAAATTCAATTACAGACATGACATAATACCACCATTCCATATATAATTGGAAAACATACATGATTGGTTCAGATACAAAATGATCACATCGATTAGGTTACAAGATAAAAGAATATATACAACCTAAAGCCATACTAGCCGGGATTAAACCCGTAATACTTAGTAGGCTGTACAAAACAACTAGCCATAACAGAATCTAGGAACTGCTACCAGCCTCCTCCGGTAGCTCTAGCTATGTAGAACCTTTGGCGGGTCTCTGCTGTCTCTCGAACTCTGCCATCTGAGTCTGAAGTCTCTTTATCAGCTTTAGTGCCTCTGTGAGCTACTTCTGCCTCCTGTGATCTGCCGCCAGCATCTCTGTAATCACCGTCTGTCTCCTACGGTCTGCTGACTGTAACTCTCTGATATGTGACTGTTGAGCTAACACTGTGGTACGTAGCGACATAACCTCTGCACGCGCAAGATCACTCGCATCCATAGATCGTCCCCAAGCCTCTCTAGACATCCTAGTCTTAGTCTCCATGAGTCTAGCAGTACGTGCATGTGCACGCCTATCCCTAAACAACATGTTGAGCCGACCAGCCAATAGTTGTCGCCTAGACTGCTCATCATCTAACCTCGTATAAATCTCATCCATGTCCTGCCTAACCCTAGTCTCAAACGCAGTCATATGTCGACCCAACTCTGTGTCAGTACTAACTGGTGCCCCTTACAGGGTCTCAACTATCTCATCCCATGAGTCGGTGATCCCATATCCAACATCTCTCTCCGGATCACGCCTGATCTCCCAATCCATAGTAGATACAAAACCATAGTCTGCCCTAAGACCTCCAGCCGGTCTAGCAGCAGCAACAGACAAGCTCTCTCCGACCTCGTATACAGGACCAAGAGCGATACCTAACTTCTTTCGAGGTGGTAAGGTAACCTCGGGTCTATCCTCTCTATGGTCAGTAGAGAGTAAATGCAAGGGTGGTGTCCCTGATGATGGTGCAGCTAGTCTGGTGTGGGAGAGTATGAAGGGTGGTGGTAATGGTAGTGAACTCAGCCGGATCATAGCAGCTCGATAGCCCAACAAACGAATAGGACTAGCAGGTGATGATGGAGATAACACAGGCACTGGTGATGATACTGGTAGTGGTGGTGATACTGGTAGTGGTGGTGATACTGGTAGTGGTAGTGATACTGGTAGTGGCGGTGAAGGTATCTGGGGAAGTGGTGATGACCATGGGGAGAGCGGTGATGATGGTGGAGTAGATATAGCGAGAAGTCTGGCAACCTCTGCAACGGACCATACTAGTGTAGCTACTGGAGCTGGAATAAAAATCCTAGCTGTCACACGATATGCAGGGTGTGGTGGTGGTGTGGCCGCTGACTCATCAGTCTCGAACGGCTCTGTCTCCTCCACAGATAGGGCCTGATCAGTAGCTGGTAAAGCAACAACTACAGAGTCGGCAGGAGCTGGGTGCTCCTCCTCCTCATCATCATCGGTCTTGATGTCCATATCATCATCCTCATAATCCTCTGATGATCCCTCCTCATCATCGCCGTCATCTCCTCCATTGGCAGGATAATCAACAGGATCCTCCTCAAGGTCCTCGTCGTCATCCTCCTCTGGGTCCGCCTCAGGATCGGACCCCAAAGCATAATCTGGTGACTGAGCAGTGGGTGAGGCAGCAGCAGGCAGTGGCTGCTCCTCAGCCGGAAACACCTCATCCTCTTGTGGCATATACTCGGGGTATATTGGCTCTGGAACATAATCTAGTGCAGGTGGTGACCGTGGCTCCTCGGGGCCTGGTATGTAGTCCGGTGATGGTACAACTCCTGGTGATCCTATATCTGACAACTCCTCAAATGTACTGGATATCTCCGTGTATGTGACCCCTGATTCATCTGAATCTGACATGACTGAATCTGAAAATCCAAAATAGCTTATACTAGTATTTAATATAAGACCCTTATAGTAATATACATTTATATCATAACATGTATATCAATCAAGAATGCATCTAGTCCAACCAACTAATGCAACAACTAGTGTATACATGAATGTATGCACATATGTATGTCCTATGTAAACTCCTTTGTATGAATGCAATGTTTGAAAACGGTTATAGTCCAGCAAAAACATTTGACCTGGTTCTCTATAACCTTGGCTCTTGATACCAATATGTAACACCCCCAAATTGGGTCGCAGCGGAATAAGGGTCCGGGGCGTGTTACTTCATAGATCAATAACACAAGATATATATAGAACGACCAAAAAGTCATT